>JAPSES010068321.1:0-11061 GCA_029822895.1 Maxillicosta whitleyi | reverse complement strand
CTCATGTTTTCTCATATAGTCCATGGACTTTTCTATAGATGTATCTTCAATAGTTATGGAGCTAGATCCTGAAGAAACCCACCATTATGGAAATGTGGATTTGTTCATTTCTTTGTTAGCAGCATGTAATTCACATTTATTTTGGGTATGTTTCCAGTGTCAAGAATCTAATAAAATAGATATAAAAAAAAAACCAAATGTGGGAGTAATATTGGGGGGGTGTCAGTCACAATATCCAGGGGAACTGTGCTGCTTGGAGGAGGTTTGCACTTTTCTAGTTTCACTTTAAATGGAGACTCATTAATACTTTTGAGTGGAGGGATTCACTGACATGTTATGAATTAGTCCAAATGTACCATAAACATTAGTGTATCAGTAAAATAAATCCAAAATAATCATATCTGAGAGTAAAACACTGAAAGATATCTTTTTATTACACAATGAATATTGTTATATATTATTGAAAGTTCTAAATGCGAACTCTTTACTGGAAGAGGAGTATTTTTACTGTGTATTAATACTTATACTGAAGAAAATGATCCGAACACTGTTATCGTGTGTGTTGTTCACTTCAGAATGAACACCCAAAAAAAACAATCCGATCTGAGCGGTAAATCAGACTAAGTACTAAGGTTCAGTTTCAACGCTGTTGTTGAGTCAACAAATACCTTTTTTATTTATTTATTTTTTAAATGTATCTAACTCACGACTGACCACAAGTACATGGAAAAAGGAAGCCAAGGAGTGAGACGACATGATGGTATGGAGACAGTTGCACAGCTCCTTACTTTTCTTGGATGTATCATCAATCAGTGTTGATGATGCAGACTGCTTGGTGACACAAGACTGACCCGAGCAGGAGCCTCGAAGGAATGATCTGAAATGATGATTGCTTTTACATTTCCCCTCACTTCCTCTTCATCCCTGTTGGGTTTTCTTACGATGCCTCTATGCGTCCGTCTCTTTTATTTTCTCTGTCTGCCTCTGTCCCTTTGTTGTCCTCCGTCTCCTCTGTTGGACGTGCATCAAGACTCCCCCCACAGACTAAAACCCATTCAAACACATGCACCACCAACTGCTCCGCCTGCCTCTTCCATATGTCTCCTGTGATACCTCCAGCCCACTGACTCTACAAATGCAGGTCCTGTCTGCATATGTTGTCCCCCCTCCCTCTGCAGCTGGAGCTCAGTAATCAGGACAGGACCGCAGGTTATGTGTTGTGATGTTCTTTTGAATATCTCCACAGAGATACAGATCCGCTGTTGGGTCATGTGTTATTTTCAGAGATGGCAGTTGGTGTCATTCCTGTCTAAACATATACCTGAAAGTGTTCCTCGGACTGTGTTTTTTTCTGACATGCTACTACAAACTGGTGCTGCTTACTGTCACCTGCTGTTATTCCAGGATTTTGAGATGGTACCTACAGTATCTGGTAAAACAGCAATATTTTTTAGCACTGAAATATTCGATAAATCTCTAAAATGATCACAATACTTATGATTTCTAAGATTATTACTCTCAAAATAAGGGTAAGAAGTGGTACCAGGCACATCAAACCCCACCCCTCACATGTATTGTAGCTTATTTTGGCATCAATCCAGCTGATGTCATCATGTCCATGCATGTGCTGACATCATCTGTCTCTATACTGTATATGTGCCAAGTACATTGAAATAAATTGAAACAAAATTGATGTTTTTATAAACATTTGAAATTTCACCCATTATATGCAAATAAGAGGGAAAAATTGATTTAAAAAATTCATTAAAAAATGTTTTATTTGACCTATTTTTCCCAAAATGTAATCACATCTATTCTGGATTACTGGCAATCTACAAACTATGAATTCAACCAATAGTTGTGCTGCTACAAATGTGAAATGGGGGAAACATTTTTAAAATTCATTAAAAAAAAATTTACTTTGACCTGGTATGAATTCAATCAATAGTTTTGCTGCTAGTGTTCAACAACAAAACAAACCAAAAATAATAGCCCTTACTTTCCCTTTAGCAACAGGGTAATTATTGATACTGTAGCGTACATAAAGTTGGATAAGAGTATAAAACACAAATAAAATGTCTCACATTAGACATGAAAATTCACATTTTGTCTCACAGTAACAGACATTTCTTCCCTCTGCCTATAGTTAAATTAGTTATATAAGATTTTGCAAATATAAAAGACAACTTATTTTAGCTTCAAAATCTTTTATTTAGATATTACCTCCACTACTTCTTCAAGGTTCCGGCTGCTTTCTGCGACTCCTGCGTCCTCCTGATGTATTTTTTCTATTCAATTTCTTCTGCTTTCTTTTTTTTTCTGTACCATGGGCACATGTGGACTGTGCCTTTTGTGCATGTTCAGTTAAAGGCTCAATGAAAGAACTCTTTTTTTTTTTCCCCTTTTCTTTGCCTGACCTTTTTTATTCAGACATGGATGCTCCTACGAACCTAGTCACCACTGAAGTCACAGAGGACACTGCCACAGTATCATGGGATAAAGTCCAGGGTGAAATAGACGGATACATGCTGAGCTACGTTTCTGCAGAGGGCACCAGTCCTGAGATTCCAGTTGGTCGTGATAGAACTTCATACACCCTGGTTGGTTTGAGGCCAGGAGTTCTCCACACTGTATTTATCTGGGCTTACAAAGGAGACAAAGGCAGCAGGAAGAGCTCAACAGAGGCTGAAACAGGTAAACTGTGAATAGAAGAAAAGACAGATGATTCAGTCTGTGTATCTGATCTGCTCTTACGCACTTAATAGATATTATTCTTCAAAAGGCTTATTGTGGAATATTGTGTGCTTATGTGCACAGAGTCTTTGTTGTGCTTGGAACCAATCATATATTACCAGTATCTGACAGTATGAACACTTAGTTCTATTGTGTGGAAATCCCACTCAGGTTCATCGAGAGTCATCAAGAGTACAGTATGTCTCGTCTACTCAAACACTCCAACATGTAAGAAAATGAGCACGGGCTCTAAGTAAATGGTCACAAATGGACACATAGATTGAACGTTTTTATTGTTCGATATAAATCATCAGACAAAGGATAAATATGACACATAAGATAAACTATAGCATTTTCATCCTAATTTTGCTGACAGTCTGACCTGACATCTCAAGTGTTCACAGGCACCGTTTTGTGTCTACAGCTTGTGAATAGACTGTCTCAAGTTCTCTACCTAATGGTAATAATTTAATTTAGATCTTTGGTGTGGTGTTTTTCAGTGGTTGTAAAACATTAAAAGCATCAACCCATCATTTTGCACTTAGCACACTAACCCTATTTTGCCGAACAGCCAGGAGGGAAATCTCAACTCATGCTGAAAAACACGATTTACCATAATTAGAGTGGACACTTCATTTAAAGGCAGTTTAGTTTAGCCCGGAGCTATATGTTCTTAAAGAAGTTTGAAGAGTGCCAATTTTGCTTAGTCAACAAAGCCAGCTATTTTGTTTCTCCTACGCTCTTCTGTCTCTTAATCTGTTGTGAAGGTTGGCAGCTGTTGCTGTCTGCTTACATTTCTCTATCTGAAAGGTGAATGGTTTTGAGACCTGACTGGCATATGACCAAGGTCTCTGCTTTAAACTCAGTTTAATGAAAGATCCTTTTGGATGCCTCGGAATAATTCACACTCCAAAGAAAGCAAAAACTAGCTGCTGTTGTGTTTGCAATGACACCGGTCTTAAACACTGACATTAGAAACATTTGACATGTTGTGAGGACCTATGAGAAAAGCAGCACATATAAATGCACACAACAGGTGTTAGTGTAGATGGATCATTTTTAAGCAGGGATGCCAGATGACCTTTACTGCTTTTAGTTCAATGGTCTGCCTCACCTGTAGCTGCTGTGTCCATTTTAATATCCTTCATATGGTTTGTGTTTCCTTATTTTCACATTTTCGGGTAATTTTCAAGCTTTTTTTTCATTTAGATTCAAATTTCATTATTTTCTGCTCCCTTTTGATGAGGGAAGCAGACATGTTACCTTCAATAACCCCACTCATACGTCAAACAGCAGGAACTCACATGCATGGAGTTATCAGAGGGGGCTTGAAACTCACTTTACTGCAGGAACCATGTTAAATTTATGATCACTATCAAGTAAAATATATAAGTGCAATGTGGAAAATGTGGAAAATTCATTTTTATTCTTATTGTTATTTTTATTCTTATTTTTATTTTATTCTTATTTTTATTTTTATTTTTAATTCTTATTTTTATTCTTATTCTTGCTATGATAAGGGGCAGGTGAGCAGAGATGTGTGAAATAATTTATTACGTGTTCAAATCAAAGCTCTGTGTAGGTTCAGTGGTTCAGTTCACCACCAGCTCTAAACTTCACAGTGGTATAAATCACTCTTAGAGAGAATGTGCAGAATACTTGAGCCCATTTGCCCAAACATCTTATGTTAAATTCACATGCTAACATAAACACTTCAAACACTATCGAAAAGCTCTCCCAAAAATGGTTTTAGTCATTTTTAAAACATTCTGTCTAAGAGTGAAGCAGCAAGTATTCACGTGGGATGCATGTAGGATTAACCTTAATGCAGAACCAGTGAATATGTCAAAACAAATCAGTGCTTCATATTTGTTTTGACAGTTACTGTGTTCTTCATTATCTGTCGTTGTTTGCAGTAGTTTTAATGCTACTATAGTTTGCATGTTCTTCTATTAATATAGTTCATATGCACTCATTGTCTATCAGTGTAACATTTTATCAAACTTGGATTTAAAACGCAGCCAAATTACTTCACTCATAATGGGTCATAATAAAATGACTTTAATTAGAACAACTCTCTGTAATAGAATATAAGACACATTGGGTAAAGGATAAAAAAAAATTAGACCCTCACAAGTTTCTTTGATCCAAGTTTGATATTACTCATGTGCTTTAGTGGTTTACACTAACAAACTCCCCATGCAGACCTGGATGCTCCTACCAATGTCTCGGCCCATGATGAAACCGAGTCCAGCTTCACGGTGTCTTGGGATCATGCCTGGGCAGAAATTGATGGCTACATCCTGACCTACAGCTCCTCTGAGGGTGCTAGTGAGCAAATCCCCATTGGGCGTGACAGCACCTCGTACAGGCTGACTGGTCTGAGACCTGGGGTCCTCTACACGGTCTACATCTGGGCCATCAAAGGGGACAGGGCCAGCAGGAAGACCTCCACACAGGCTGAGACAGGTCTCCAAGCTATGCATCTGTTCAAATCCAAAACACCTCACTGTCTGTTTGGCTATTACCAAATTTAGCTTAAAATGCTTATATTATTATGTTAAACCTTAGAAAGTTTAACAGAATATGTGGGTGTTAATATCCTGTTTGTTAAAGATTTGACTTTTTTTCTGCAGGTAACTATTTAGTTTTATTCCCTAATTAGAAAATTGAAAAAAAAACAAAAAACATGTTGATTCTTCAACAAGAAAATCTAATCAGTCTGACTGAGCAGAATTTTGGTATCATAGTAAGAAAAAAACTTTGCCTTGTTCAAGCTTTAAATATGTAAACTTTGAATATTTAGATTTAATGAGAAAGGAAAACATTTTCCTCAAGTATTTTACATTTAACAACTAAATATTTTAGTATCAAATCTATTGACAGTGTTTCTCCAACCATTGCCTTACCCTTCAGATACTGTATGTGTGTGCATGTGTTTGTGTGTGTATAGGGGGGGGCATCAGAACTCACTCACCATTTTTTTTTTTTTAAATGGATGTGTCATTCCACCCATCTGTATTTTGGAGTTCACATCAATAGTGTTCTAACAACCTTTAACATCTTCCTTTAGAACTGGACGCTCCTGCTAACCTCTTAGCTCAAGATGTAGGAGAGTCCAGCTTCAGCGTGTCCTGGGATCAGGTCCAGGCAGACATTGACAACTACATCTTAACATATAGCTCCTCTGAGGGTTCCAGTGCAGAAATCCCGGTTGGGCCTGACAGCACCTCGTACAGGCTGACTGGTCTGAGACCCGGGGTCCTCTACACGGTCTACATCTGGGCTGTTAAGGGGGGCAAAGCCAGCAGGAAGACCTCCACACAGGCTGAGACAGGTTTTTTAACACCAGTCTTTGTTAAATTTCAGTGTAATACGTTGGGCAGACTCACTGTATCCATGTGTGGACAGAAGCATTCCTTATATTAAATGTTTTCACATCAGATTTAATACATCTTATAATTATAGTCATACTGACAAGGTAATCCCCTTGTTAAATCCCAAACAAACTAAAAAAATATTTCACATGGTAGACCGATCACAATCTATTTGTTTGTTTAAAGACCTTTTCCAACATATTCATCAGCCTAACTACCTGACAACTGCACATTCAGTTTCACAGGGAGCAGCAGAGCAGAAATCTTTCCCCCAATAACTTTCTCCGGTTCTTCCTGAGCAGTCAATGCCAGTGCATGGGTCTAACCCTTCTGGTATTTCCTGGGACTATCCCGGGAGCACGTTTAGGGCCTTTTTTTTGTCAAAGTGACTGAAATACTTCCACTGGTTTGTCTGGAAGAGCAGTTATCATTCTTTTTAGAACAATAAAATCATCACTCCTTGTAAACTGAGGTCATACAACATGTCGGACAATCTCATATTAGCTTGTATCTGGCATTTTTTTCAAGTTCATGACCGTAGAGCGTAAAAAATTCTACCACATTCTGACATAATGTCTGCACAAATTCAGCATGCAACCGGTTTCACTATGTGCCATTTTCTCACATTAAAATCCTGGTTTAAGCTTCTCCTTGGCCAGCTGCCTTAACTGCTTTGTCAACACTAATTCAGATATTTTGTGTCTATGTTTGGGTCTGTTGTTCACACGCAACTATAATATTTTAGGTTTTAACCCATAAAGACCAAAACAGCCACTGGCAACCCAAATCATCTACTGTTGTGAACTGTTTAAGCATTTCTGAACCATTAAACCTATTAATATTGTGAAATAATTCAGGTAAAATAAGTTTCTCATCATTTCATGGCCATCAGATATGACCCATTTGGAGGTTCAGAGGCTTCGTAGTGAACATGGAAATCATCTAGATCATCTTCTACAACATTGATTCACCATAAACCCATGGAGTTTGAACAATGACAGTAGATGAGACACTGGGAACTTTATGTTCAAGGCTAAAGATGTTCATTTTGTTTTCTGTTACTAAAATAATATCTTGCTTTTTTCTTTTGTTCAGACAAGGTATAGCTTTTTGATGTTCCCATAAGCAGGTAACAAAAAAAAATATGTTCAGTTAATGATAGATTTGCAGAAAAAGTCACTTTTTCGTCAGTTTTGATATAATAACTCTGAACTTTAATCGGAGCTTTTATGAACACCTCCATGATCAATAAATTCTATATAGGAAAAGACCAGATTTTCACAGAAAAAAAATGTAAAACACAGAGGATAACATTATAATAAATGATAATAAGTCACTTAAGAAAGGTTAAATAGAGAGAAAATTTCATTTGGAAACTGACACAAAAGTAGCACTGGGTCTTTATGGGTTAAACATCTTTCAAAATTATGTTTTGTGTGTGAACAGGGAAGACAAAGACATCACATCCCAATTTGTACATGACTATTGCCATTATTGTGTAATGAACATGTACGAGAAGCATCAAATATGGCTCATATTGTCTTATAAGTCAGTGTATTACCTGCAGCCCATCATTCATTAGACAGACCATAATATAAAGTCAAAAACTATGGTTTGCCTTCTAGTGTATACAGAGGTATTTTGCTAAAAACTGGAGATAATCATCATTTCAGAAAAAAAAAATATCTGTGTTTGTGTGGACAGCAGATGAATCTAAAAAAATAAAAAATAAAAGGCCAAGACACTTTTTGATAGAAGAAGACAAAGATTGTTTCCAAAATGATTGTATCATTCACTCTTGTTGTTTACCAGTAGAGATTACAGCTGCAACAATAACAAGCACTGTTCCCATTTCACCTACAGCTCAATACACCTGCTCCCATGATATTTTGCAACGGTACAAGAAAAATGTACCCAAAAGTTGACATTTTCCTGACATAGATTCCAGACATTTTCCGTCACCCTTCAGTAGAGTTAGTCTACTGAAAATGAGCTTTTTATCTCAGGAACTTGAACCAGAAGGATCATTAGACAGATAATGAGTATCAAATTTCTGAATCTCTGAATCGTGTAGATACCATAATCTGATAATGAGCTTAACCTTCAGATACAATTATTCTTAATGGCTCACAACAGCAAAACCTACTCTCTATCTGTCCCTTACCCAAGAATTATGGTTTTGTGGTTCTGGTTTTGTCTGACTAGTAATTAGTTCACAGGACTGGGCTTCTAGATAAAAAAATTTTTTTAAAAGTATATATATAAGTCCAGAAATCAGTGGATACATTTGGGTGAGATTTGCATTTTATTTGTAGCTGTCAGAGGATATTTCATTTAATTTTGATTAAAAAGCAAATGAGGCTGAATCATTTATAGTATATTAAAGGTGCAATGTGTCGGATGCAAGGGGATCTGTTAATAGAAATAGAATAAAATATTCATAATGATATTTTCATTAGTGCACATCACCTGAAAATAACACACACATTGGCTCTGCAGAGGGTCTGCCTTTGCAGCAGTTACTGTTAATGATACACATTCAGAAGGATTATGAGTATTTAGTTGACAGATGTCTTAAAATCCTGCATAATGCACCCAAATGTATTTATTAACAGTCTTCCTTGACTGTAGATGTCTCTTTTTTAATCTCTCTCTTCATATGTTATGTGCCTAATATATGAAGAAAAGCATGTTGTGCTTTTTCATTTCTGTCAGAAATGAAACAGGACGTCTTGTAGTTTGCATCAGTAGCCAATTAACAAACTTTACTAACATCTTCCTCTAGACCTGGATGCTCCTGCTAACCTCTTAGCCCAAGACGAAACAGAATCCAGCTTCAGCTTGTCATGGGATGGGGTCCAGGCAGAAATTGATGGATACACCCTAAGCTATGGCCCCTCTGAGGGCTCTAGTGAGGAGGTCCCTGTAGGACCTGATAGAACCTCTTACAGGCTGACTGGTCTGAGGCCTGGGTTCCTCTACACTGTCTACGTCTGGGCCGTCAAGGGGGACAGAACCAGCAGGAGGATTTCTACAAATGCTGAGACAGGTTAATACACATGAAACAGGCAGGATTTTCTTTAGTAACATACGAACTCTTTGGTTTATGAAGATTCCTTTAACATCCAAAAAGGTGGAGTGTGTTGGTAACATTACGTTATAGTCCCACCATGTGGTGTTGTGTTTATAGCAACTGAAACATTTTAAGAAACTAAAGATTTGCATCACTGAATTTAGAAGTAATAAATATAAAATAAGTAATTACTTTTCTTCTGCGTGTCTAAATGGGTAATTAAAAGAATAAAATAAACTAGATATAGATGTAAAGGTTACCTTAAGGCAATATAAGAAACAAACAAACAAAGAACATGTTTTCATGCTGATTTAATGAGCTCACACATGAGAACATCTCCAGTCAGTGTCATCTACATCTTCTATTTTCACTCTTTTAAGTGAAGAAGAAGACATTATATGAAAGGTGTCATTCAGTACGTCTACACTGGAAATTCTAATGGTAACATACAGTGCCCTTAAAAAGTATTCACCCTTATACTTTAAAACATGGAATCATGGTCAATGTAATCGATGTTTCTTTCTCTCTCTCTCTCTCTCTCTCTCTCTTTCTTTCTTTCTTTTTTTTTGAAAATCCTTGCAAAACAAAAAACAACACACACACACACACACACACACACAGTAATGCCAGCTAATTCACAGCATATCCTCTTGAGACTCAGTAATGCATTTTTGTCCTCTGTAGGGGACAAGTTTCACAGCTTTACTTAAAAAAAAAAAAAGAAAGAAAAGACTGTTCACTGTAAAGAACATTCCATTAAAAAAAGTAAATGTATCTGGAAAAAACTGTTGCGTCATGCTGTTTCCAATCAAGTTAATTATTTAATGTCAAAAGGTTCAAACTTTATGGGTCTCAGGGGGATATGTAACATGAAATAAGTGATTACATTAATATTAATTCCATTCAAGTCAGTATTAAATGGATTCACATTTGGACACAATCACAGTATTTCATCTGCATGAATAGGTCTTAGTCTTAGACACCTACACACTGCAATTATTCTCCATCCTTTGCAAAACTACTCAAGTTTTAACAAGTTACCCAGAGATTAGATGTGGACAATCTTTTCCAAGTCTGTTCCAAGTATTAGACTGAGGTCTGGGTTTTGACTCCAGAACATTCATCTTATTGTCTTTAAAACGTCTCCGTTGCTTTCGCTGTATTTTCAAGGTCATTGTCTTCCTGGAAAATAAATCTTCTCCTCAGTTGTAGTTCTTTTGCAGACTGAATCAGATTCCCCTCCAGGATTTCCTTACATTTTGCTGAATTCATTTTACCCTGCACCACCATAAGTCGTGCAGGGCCTGTTGCCAAGAAGCATCCCCACAGCATGATGCAAATGCCACCATGCTTCACTGTGGGGATGATGTGTTTGTGGTGATGTGCATCTGCCAAGCATACATTTAGTGCAACAACCAAAAAGCTCCTTTTCTGTTCCATCAGACCAAAGAACATTCTTCCATTTGAACTTAAATTCTCTGGCTGAGTTGAACTTCTTCTTTGCTACTTTCCCCTAACGCTTCAATGGGTGAAGAACCTGGGCAATAGTTGTTATAAACAGTCTAACATCTCAGCTGCTGAAGCTTTTAACCCCTTCAGCATATTCATAGGTGTCTGGGTGTCTCTCTACCTGCGCCAGATTAGATTTAATTCAACCATCTCCATTTCATAATGAGGAACTTAAAGGAACCGCAGAGGATATTCACTGCCTTCAATAGTTTATGTGTTGTATGGCATTAAGATGACACCAAATAACATTGAACATGTACGTGAAGGATTATAAGCACAAGTGAAGTTATGTAAACAAATGTGTGTGTGTGTGTGTGTGTGTGTGTGTGTGTGTGTGTGTGTGTGTGTGTGTGTGTGTGTGTGTGTGTG
>JAPSES010068310.1:0-11061 GCA_029822895.1 Maxillicosta whitleyi | reverse complement strand
AAAAAGGGGGCAGCAAGGAGTATTGTTTTTGGTTCGGTTTGTTACTCCAGCAGTAAAACTATTGGTTGAATTCATACCAAATTGGGTTCATAAATCGCCAGTGACCTAGAATAGATGTGATTACATTTTGGGGAAAGTGGGTCAAAGTTCCAATGTTTTATCACTTTAAAATCTTTTTTTTCCTCCCATTTACTTATAATGGGCAAAATTTCAAATGTCTATAAAAAACATCAATTTTATTTCAATTTACTTCAAAGTTGGTACATATATAGAGGCACTTGATGTGCTGACATCAGCACATGCATAGACATGATGACATCAGCTGGATCGATGCCAAAATAAGCTACAATATGTGCGAGGGGTGGGGCTTGGTGCCTGGAACCACGTGTTGAGCTTTTGTCAGTGTTAAGAGTCTGCAAAGGACGGACAAAGATGAGCTTAATCAGAGGATGTTTAACACTCATAAACTCAGACAAATAAAATAGAGCATGACTCAGTCCAGATGTTCACACCCTGATACATTTACATCACAAAAATAAGTAAAAATAAAACAAAAAAAAAGACATTCACTGTCCACTCTCATGGTCATCTTCATTATCAATTTACCTGAATTCAACTTATCACCTGATTCTGTCACGTCTGCCCCCAGTCTTTAGTCTTTGTCTTGTTTCTTCCTGTTTTATTTTGTAGTTTCCCTCCTGTGTGGTGTTTGTCATCTGTACTTCCTGTTCCCTGTCTTTCCCACCTGTTTAATTACCAGACTCCTCCTTAATGTTTCACACCTGTGTCTTGTTTTCTCCCCATGCCCCAGTGTATATTATCCCTGTCTTGTCAGTGTCTCGTTGCTAGTTCGCCATATCAGTTTGTGGTTTCTAAGTCTGTGTCTTCTTAGTCTGTTTCTTAATCTGTCTCGTGACGTGCCAATGTGTTGTTGTTTTTTTTTTTTTGTCTGACCTCCCGTGCATGATCTGTTAACCTATTCTGGATTTGGGCCTCCGTCTCTGCCTGCCCCAGTCTATACCTCTGCCTGTACTTTTGTTTCATTTTGGATTTTTTGGATTGGTTCCCCGGTACCTGGACCCTGGACTGTGCCTTGACCCTGACCCTGGATTCTCCCCTGAGAATATAACTTCCTGGTTGTAATTCTCAATAAACTATTCTGTTTTATATCCATTGTTTCCTTCCCTCTCTGCATTTGCGTTCATGTCCCTTATACCAGTCGTGACAGATTCAAAATTCATCCTGATTGTCATACACTGTAAATCTACTCATGGATTATGGTTTTATTGTTCCTTTATATTTAATCTCAGGTTCAGTAACTGTTGAGACTCTTAAGTAGAAAATTGACTCATGTATTAACTGATATGATCCACATGACGCTAACAGATACTGAAAAAAGTGTCCTACATTGTCTGCATGTTTCAGCTTTTTAAGTGTGTGATAAATGTTATAATAATGAAACAAATGCAATAATAAAAACAAAATAATCAACCGAATTCTGTTTATTGGTTTAGTGTAGATTATTGTTCAGCTAATGGTAACATGTCAACTCTAACTGGGTACTTATTTTATTTATTTAATTTTTTTTTTTTTTTTTTTTTTAGATTCTCTGGTTTATTTCCTCTCCTATAAATAGCAAACTGAATATCTTTATGTTGTGAACCAAACAATCCATGCATCATTTTGAGCTTTGACATTTGGAATTGAACTGTTATTGGCTGTTGCTTGAACCTTTATTTAACCGATATTTTACTCCATTTCCAGTGATTTTATAGATGATAGATAACTACAAAAAATAATTTGCCTATTATTCCCCCGTGACAGTACTTGTTAGATGCAGCATTAACTCTGCACTGGGTTTAAAGTGCTGTAATAGTAGTTTTCATACATGACACTTTTCAGGTATTAATCATTTATATCTGTTTTAGTGTGCGTAGAGGCTTTTTACCTCGTGCCTATACTTTTTATTGCTCCCCTGCTGTAACACTCGTAATGTTTTATGTAACACACTTCGGATTGTCTTGTACATGAAATGTGCTATAGAAATAAACCTGCATTGAACATGAAAGATGAAATCATTGTGTTACGTGGAGATTTGTTTGTAATTTGAGTCTTGTTTCACTTTTTTTCGACATACTGGTGTGGGGCAGCCATGGCTAGATGGCTTAATAGTCAGCTGGAGAGTCGGTTTGTGACTGAAGGGTTGCTGGTTTGATTCCCTGGACTGGTGGAAAGTTGTTGGCTGATGTGCCCTTGACCAAGGCACCCAACCCTGCTCCCCAGGTGCCCAACATGGCAAGCCCACCACCCCCAGTAGTGTGATGCATGATGATACGGTCATGGGTTAAAGGCAGAATATGTATTTCAGTGTGTGGTGCATATTTACAATTCTGCACAAAATTATTCAACCCCCACTGAAATTAAGTGTTAGACATCAATTTTGATAATTTTAGTCATTTTATGTACCATTAAATCAAAGAAGCACTCGAAATTTTACAAATATAACACAGCATTTATACTGAAATAACCACAAATGTCTTTTCTGTGCTCACATCATTGTAAGTTTTATTCGACCCCCAAGTAAAATTCATTTTTAGTACTTTGTACAACATCCTTTTCTAGTTAATACAGCTTCCAAGCGTGAAGCAATATCCAATACCTAAATGAAAACACTCGAATGAGGCTCTGCTCTCAAGAGCCTCTCAAGAGTGGTAGTCTTAAAAGGGGTTGAATAATTGTGTCAATGAAGAAATCACAAAAAAAAAAAATAATAATAATAATAATAATAATTTAAAACAATTGATGTCCTTTTAGTTGCATTTGGTCCTTGTAAGATTTCATTATGAACACAATCACAAATGTGCACTGAATTCCCTAAAACCTTTTACAGCATTGGGGGTTGAATAATTTCATGCACAACTGTACATGTGTACTACTACTACTGACAAACTAAAGATTCTATTCTATTCTATTCTATTCTATTCTATTCTATTCTATTCTATTCTATTCTAATATCAACACCATCAGATTCCAGTAGGAGTTTGTATCAGAATGTGTTGGTCAGGCTCACAGGAAGTGGTCTGTTGGAATAATCCTATTGGGCACCAGTTTCTCTCTAATATTGTCTCTGTGTTACTGTTTCAGAGTCTCCCTAGCGACAACCTCAGAGGTTGCAGCTATACACAGGAACATTAGCATTGTTCAGTCAGACAGGTCTTCTTGGTTCTTTGTGGTTTGTTGTTTTCTCCTACATTGATTCATCCATTTTAAAGACAAGACTTAAGTTTCCTGACACTCTTCCACGCTCTGCAAAGGCACCGTCTTTGGTGGCGCTAAGCTGTATCCTTGGCTTTACGCCACTAAACACGATTGTAATTGTTTTAAAGAAATGAGTTTTTTTCCCTCTGTCCTGGAATGGTAGTGGATTCAGCCAGAGTTTTCTTTAGTGATGGCCCAGTGCTAACAAAGTGTGGAGAAGGTCTGGCTATGTGAGACTAGAAATGCCTTAATCCACACACAAACCATTACAGCAACAACTAGAGCTGCAGAATTCTGTGTTACATCAGTCCTGCACATACTGACATACCCATACTACCCCAAACACTCAGTGTTAGTAACTTGAATCCACTTGTTATCAACTAATTACTCCTCACAATACATTCAGAAAATGGTTCATCCTCCATTCTAGATTCTGTTTCATTTTACCATCTACGTCTATGGAAATATTTTGCATCAATATGTGCATGATGCAGAGTCATGTTTATAGCCATGAGCTCTATGAATAAGCAAAAAAGTCATATGCACACTTAAAAAAATTCTTAACAATGACTAAAGCATTTACAGATACTGAGAATTTGCCCGTTTACCACAGGACCAGCTGATAGAATTGCACAGTCATATACTTCTACATTTAGCCTTAACCTATTGGAGACTAGTTCTGTAAATTAACCTCAATATTACACAGGGTCCACACTCTATGTGAATGTGCGTGTGTTACCTAGGTATCTATGATCCCTGTGTATGATGTTCATGCATCGGTTTCAGGTGATTTTTCGATCATTTGTTGTGACATCTGGTGACTGTAGGTATTGATTAATAGCAGCATCAATAAAATAACCTGCATATCTGAGATTGGAAAATCGTTAGGCAATAAAGGTATATTTACAGGCATCATGTCTACATTAAAGAAAATCCTCGGAAACTGATTTAGAGCAAATAGATTCTGAGCCGTGGCCTCAGTGCAGCCTTTGTCTGGACCTGGAGGGACTTCAGACGCCAGGTCTTGGTTTCTGGCAGAGCTTTGTGAGAGGACAGAGAGGCGTCAATACTGTGCTGCCTGCAACAGTGTATCAAAGTTGTGCAGCCCGGCCTAATCCGCTCCATTAGGAGTTGTGGGTCTGGAGCCCTTTCACACACACAGCATGGCCCTTGTTTGTGCAGCAGTGCAGTTGTCTTGGGGTGGGGAGGGTTTC
This sequence comes from Maxillicosta whitleyi, assembly GCA_029822895.1. Classification (NCBI taxonomy): domain Eukaryota; kingdom Metazoa; phylum Chordata; class Actinopteri; order Perciformes; family Neosebastidae; genus Maxillicosta; species Maxillicosta whitleyi. Next base: position 6,589 of record JAPSES010068310.1, on the reverse strand, counting down.
GGCGTTGGTGGCTGCAGCTGTGCCCTCAGTGAAACCAGAGAGGGCTGGCCCTGCTCGCCCATAAACTGCCTGCACAGACACGCTGTCAGCAGGCAAATAGTCACTGGAGACATCTTGCAGACTTCTACCACCAACAAAAGTTTTTGAAAGAAGCCCAGCCAGAAGGCGCAGGGCTAACCTTTTTAGCTCCCTCGCTAGCATTGAGAGATTCATCAAGCAGCTGGAGTAATAAAGTGATCGCATCCTGTGCTGTGGTGACCAGCTGTGTTCATCACAGGAGGAAGGAGACCAGACACACTAACTGTGGACACGTTAACAAATCCACAGGAGATTTAGATCATACATTTATATTACACTTTATAACCTTCTTTAGCATCCAGATCAGTCTCAATTTCACAGTTTGTTTTATGAATGTTCTCCAAGTGGAAATGATGCACCACGCAAATAGAGCACCATGGCAGCATTTTCCTTAAGCGTAACACAATTAATTATGTCTGTCCATGCAACTGGTATTTACAGCCACACAAATGCCCATTTCCCACCAAGACAGTTCAAAGACTGGTGTGGAGTCAAATCTTGAATGATTACTTTGCAGTTCAGTTCAGTGAAAGATGGTCGAAGAGTGGCATCAACACTTTGTTGGTCTAGAGCTGCTTATTGTACATCAGGGTCCAGGGGTAGGATTATCACGGCTGCCGAGATCAAACCTTTGTGATCAGCATATGAAAAAACAATAGAAAAACAGTGTGTGTGTGTGTGTAATCTGTATTATAAACGCCAAATGGCCTCTGTGTGTGTGTGTGTGTGTGTACTTTATAACTGAAAAACTGGACATAAATAGCCTTTGCCTTTTGGAGTACTTATGCATTTTGGAAATAACTTATTGATACGACCACCACTTTTTGAAGTATTAGTTGTTTTTAAAATTACATTTGGCTTTCGGAGGAGTCCATTCACAGCCGCAAATGGGGAGGGGGGCTGTATCCGGATCAACTCAACCACTGGGACATGACAGGAGAACCAGGTCCAGCTGTGATCACATAATAACAAGGTTGGTCTGGTTCTTACTATGGCCTGGCTCCACTCCCCCATCAGACCTGGCCTCTTACTCGGGTCAATGCGCTAGCGTAACATAATATTGTAACCTTGATGTTTACATAACTAACTGACAAACAGGTCAGATAACATTAAATGCAGCGTTTCTCCTGTAAAAATTAAAATCACTACCATTAGTATCAGTATCATAGTGTTTAGAATAAAGTTCTGTGAAGTTCTGCCAACGATGCCAATGTATCAGACTGTAGAGATATGAACTGAATTTATTTAAACTGTTGGGCTGGTGGATTTGTGTGACCACTAGAGGGAGTAGTGAGTCACTCTGTCGGTCTCCCATGGTGAACAAAACTAACACCTGAGCGTCTTTGACCAAAACATCAAAACGTGACCAGATTGTTTGAGAACCACTAAAAAAATAAGTTTTAGAGTCAAAGTTGGTGCCAACATGATAAAAGCTGGAAGCACGGAAATGTCATTTGAAAATGACAAAGATGGTACAACGTGTACTGTTACAGCCCTACTAAATACAGCTGTAAATAAAAAGAATGGAGTTTGATGCTGAAATGTCATTGTTTCTTCTATATGGTTTGATTCTGAGGCATATTGCGGTATAAAGTTAATATGGGATGTTAATATTTTTGCTAAGTTGCTGTTTATGGATCTGCGGTTCAGACTAAACTGTGACAGTTCTGACCTTGTTTGTTCATTTCCAACCACATCTTTATTTCAGCTATTGACAACACAAACCTACAGAAAACAGAGGTGATTAGTGGTTTTACTTTGGCTGTTTTCAGTCTGAAAACAGAACTAAGCTAACAGGGCTATAATGTAAACTATCAGCTGATGCAGCACATGACCATTAGAAGACACAGTGGTATTTTTACCAATTGTCAAAATAAGTGTCCGTGAGTTTTAGTTTGAAGAAGGAAACTTGATGGTACAATAAAAGAGATATGTAGAAACAATGAGCTTTATACTTTATTCAGTGATTGATACAGTCTGTGGATACATAACATTGATTCATTAGAGGTTTTTTTTTTAGTCCTACTGGTACGCAACTATTCGAGAGTCTGGAAAATCAGTCCTGCATTTAACATCTTTAAACACATATAGTTACCACTTACACAAATAGTTTGGTAACAATAGCTCTATCAGAAGCTCAAATATTATCATATAAGTGACTTTATAAAAATCTTGTATTAGCATTTACCTAGCGTTTACCCTTCATGTAATGTTCTTTGCAGTGATATTATCCAAGAAGTTGTTGTTGAGATAAACATTTAGATTAGGACAACTTTGGGTTGAGGTTATGCAGTAAATCAAAGGTTAAGATGGTGTAAAATAGGGTTAAGGGATGGAGTCTGATGAGTAAAACACATTTCATAGGGCCTAAAATCTGTCTGTGTGTTATCATGTAGTAAACACTGATTTTTTTTTTTTTTTTTAAGAGAGTAAAGAAGATGAAACCAGTGGCTTTTTGGAATGAAGGAAAAAAAAAAAAAAACGCATTCAAGGTCTTAAACATAACAACATAAAAGCATACTTTGGGTCACCGCTGCACACAACTATGCAAACTGAATCAAATGAGCAGAGAAAGATGAGGGAAAAAAACCTTGGGTCTGAGCTGCTTTTTGTGTTTCATTTACTTTTTTTTTTTGTTTCCTTCCGGTTTTCTGTGTCCCTGATGAAGTCAACACAGGTGATGTGACAGGACTACTGATGCTCAGGACGCTTTGTTCGGCCGTTCTCTGAGGAGACATATGCTTTGCTGAATGGTCCAGGCAAACACTGAGGACCAGGGCCTGGGCTTTTTCTGCTGCTCTACTCCATGTCCACATGACCACTAACTTTTACAGCAACATTTTCAGGAAAGAAAATTAATTTGCCAATGATGATGAAGAATATTTGTTATTTTCAGAAAAAAAAAACAAACAAAAAAAACACGTTGCCAGGATGTGCTGCCATTAGTGTGGTTTTACCGGTGCTGCTAGCAGTTTGATCTAAATAAAACCTAATATCTCATAAATAAATTAATGACAGTTAAACGGGTGTGGCAATGTGTCTTAATTTAGAGTGTGTGCTGAGTGTTCATGTCATCACACAACTGCACAACTGTTTTCTTTCTCACCACTGGACATTCCAACAGGGAAGCAGCAGAAAGGCATTTAAAAACACTAAACAAGTCATTTATTTCCTCATTGCCTATTAATGGGCAGCAGAATGTAAACTAAACCAACACTGGGGACAGAAGGGAATGTCAGCATGTGAACCTACTGTGGTATATTGTATACAAATACGTACAATATAGCATAAACAGCTAATTTAGACTTGGAATCACCAACAGAAACACCACAAACTGTCTGAGGTTGAATCTTTGTGGGGATTTAAGTCCATCTTGAATCATGTGTTTTATTTATCTTGATCATATTTTATTGCGTATAACTGGATATTGTATATATTCATTTGCATTGTGTGAGAGTTGTTATTATTGAGTCTTTATTTCTAGTTGTAATAACATCCATGCTGCTCTCTTGATAAAAAGACATTTCTGATCTCATTGAGGGTTTTACTTGCATAGGCTTTGCTTTGAACACAATCAGTTCTTTGCATGAATTATTATAAGGGATGGATTCTATTATCTATTCATAGTGTAACATCCTTTTCCATTTGTGTCTGAGTTTTTAGTGCTAGCAAATAAAATAGCATATGTAACTATATTGAAAGTGGATAAAGAAGAACAAGAAGCACAACTTGCACTGAAGGAAAAATATGTATTTTGGGTCTTTTCATACTTAAAATGATGTTGTTACTGCTGCACTTCGAGGCAATTTTTCTCTCAATGAAAAGTTGCAGAAGACAAATACAAATGGGGAATAGTTGGGATTGTTAAGGGGATCCATAAACCAGGAAAAGACAGATGGAGATGACGGCTTTAACGTGTCCACTGATTGATTTATGCTCAAGAAAATCCACAGAGAAGGTGCCAACATTCAATGACGTTCAGGATAATGCTGCATTCATGTGACGAATGGGAAAAACCAATGCAACATGTTACTCTGAATTGGAGATATTGTCAATTTTTCCACAGCAGTACATCATTCTCACCAGTCACAACTGTTCCAGGTCAATAAACCTCATAACTAGCTCTAAGAAAAATGCAGTCAGTCAAATAGACACTCTTCTTTTAACTGTTTTATATGACTGTGTATTTAGTTAGTTGTTTCATTATTTCTAATAATATTTTAATGAAATTGTGATTTCACTGTCAAAACAGCCTCTGAAAGTCTCTTTTATATAGTTTTTACCTTTTCTTGTTTTTTCCCCCGGCTCTACTTTACATTTCACATGGTTTTGGTGAAGTCAACATTCAAATACTGTGTTTTAATCCATCCAGACTGATTGAACATTGAGTTATAATAATCATCTGCTTATAGTGATGAATTTAACCTGAACGTATGTAATTACTGTATTATTGTGTATATGAAATTATAAATATTAGCACATTAAAGCTGCAGGAATAGGAGGATCTTTTTGCCTAAAGATAATGATACACTATCAACCATCCTAATGAACCCCACTCATCAGTATTTAAAGGTGCATTTCCCTTAATTAAGTCATATTTTAGCCTTGGCATACAGTATCTTTTTTGGTAGGACATGCAAGAGCAATCCTCTACCACCACAAACTGGATATAAATGAGAGATTTCCAGTTTGTGAGTAAAACCCACAGAGTAACCAACATATCTTATTTATTGCCTTCAAGTAAACAATGAGTAAACACAGGTTACAACAGCAACTGTTAGATTTAAAGATTTCTGTTCTAGAGGACGTACTCGGCTATTTCCAAGTACGTGACATAGACAAGCTTTGTGTTAACTGAAAATTTTAGGGTAAATTATTTATAACATTATGCACTAATGTCACCATTTGAATAATGTTTCTATTCTTTATGAGTTTATCTAGGTCAGTTCAGCGCCACAATGCTGAGATCTTCCTTTAAGAGAAAACTGTTTTCTTATCAAACTGAGTGTCCACAGACTGAGCCTGTTTTTGCCTTTGTACGTCTTCTTTATCATTATAAAAGGCTTTGAAAAACCTAAATAACACTGAAGCTCTGTGGAACCAACAATCTGTTACTGAGTTCTGTCATTGTGGTAAACATATAGCAGAGCTGCGTCACAGAGAACTGAATATCTTCCGTGTTTGTGGTTTCATGCCAGTCAATTTGAAAATTGAACTGTGTTAAATAAAGATAAGTTGCAATGATTTGTTTTAATCAAACATTTATGTTTCTAAGCTAAAGGCACCATTTTGGAAATTGAAGGTTCCCTTTGACTGTTTGTGTATGAGTAATGTGTGGTGAAAGCAGGCAGCAAACTGTAAAGTCTGGAAAATCTGGATTCATATTAGTCACAAAGTGAATGGTTTTCCAGTACAAACAGTTCAGATACCGAAGGCTGAAAGTATGTCCTTTAAAATACCCTCTAATGAGTAGTAGCTAAGTGGTGCTTTTTTTAATTAAAAAATAAATTTAACAGTAGTTTTAGTCACAGTCACATTGTATATGTGATTTAATGAACACTGAATTCAAAGAACTTGACTACTGACATGATTTTCATTAACTTTCATTAAAAATAGTCAACACAGCTACCAGTACAGACCATTTACTGCATGACAAACTAACTATGGTGTTATGTGAAATGTTGTCTTAATCAGTGCCTTTGAGCAAATGGCTAAATTTCATCATATGCTGTTGCTAACATTAATCTGGACTGAACGTAATATATTATCAGTAATTAGCTGACTAGTTGATTCTGAGTCTATATAATGCAATATTATTAAAGATTTAAAGGTCACTTAGAGGGGAAAAAATGTGTGCAAGGTCACTTACCTGTCAGAAAATTCTGTCTCTGAACTAATACACACAGCAACAAGCACTTGGCACATTAGCAAAAATGAGACTTAATTAATTTATTTATCATTTTATGTTTTTTTTTAGTTATTATTTATTAGCTAATTTAGCTAGGTAGCTAAGTTATGCTAACAGGCCAAGGTGTAATTTACATTATATACAGTTTATATATATGTGATTTTTTTAATTTGTGAAGGGGAAAGTCTCTAAAATCAAACTAACTATAACTTTTTTGTTCTTATCAAGTTTTCATATGCCTATGAAAGTGGACTTTCTTTTCACAGGAGACTGCATAAAGAACAGAAGAGATCAATACTAGATTAATATTCTAACAATTACAAAAAAATTGTAAAAAAAAAATATACAATGATGCTGATGGTGGGACAGTTTTAATTAAAAAATTGAGATTATGCATTTAATAGTAAACAGCAGTAGTCGACTCACTCCAAATTTTGTGCATATTTGCACATTAACACAAACAGTCCTTCAATAAAACCACAGATAAGGTAACTGTCCAGACAGTGCATTACTTTCTGTTATAATACTGAGTCATCTGCATTTTTACTTTTTGTAGACATTTGATTTTTTTAATATATGTATATATATTTTTTCATGTGATAT
>JAPSES010068299.1:0-11061 GCA_029822895.1 Maxillicosta whitleyi | reverse complement strand
CAGTATCTCGGTTAATTATTGACCAAACCTAATGAAATTTTCAGGAAATGTTCGCTCTGAGACAAGAAACAGATGATAAAATTTTGGAAATCAAATTGAAATCACTTGAAATCAAATTGTTCTGTCTATGGCCCCTGAACTAAAATGATTTTTAATATATTAGTTTAATTTTAGCATTTCACAGAGTCATCACAAGGGCCGGACTGGACACTTTGGCGGGGGACATGTTTGACACCCCTGCTCTATATGTACTGAACAATGACAATAAAACTGAATTGATAATTGAAAATGAATATGAAGAAAACTAAAATTATATATATGAATCGACATACCTACTTGACATGACTATCTGGATGCTGTGTATATTGGGATGGGTAAAATGTAAAGACTGAATTTCCCTTATGTGGATAAAATTAGTTAATTTAAACTTTAAATTTTACATTAAATATTCAGATTTTGAGACGCTTGTGGGTAGATTTTAGTAGCTTTTTATGTCTTTACTGTGAAGTTAAGCTAGGGGGGTTATCAAGCTCACCAAAATAGTGAATCAGACCTTCCAAAATACTGCTTTAACTACTGTGTAAGACAACGTGTGTCTAAAATAAAACCCTTTAACCTTTGACTGTAACATAGCATTACATGATTTCATTGTGGGTTTGTTCTTTCATAGTCGTAGGCTTTATTTGTACATTGCATGTCTTCTATGATGTTTGCTTATTAAGCCACTGAGAAAAGGCAAGAAACTATGGGATGTTAACAGTTGTGACATGCAGACTGACTGAATTTACCTCCATCACAAAGACGTTTATATTTAGTGGCACAGATCTACAGAATAAAGAGTCAAACCAAAGTGAAATGTTGAAGTTTGATCAATAGACTTTTCTCTTTAACATGTTGATGACAGAATTGTTTAACAGTAAGGTGGCTGTATTTTTTTGTTTTGTTTTATCATTAACACATCTGGTTTTTCTATCCAGATAAACAATCAGACCTTAACTGCCCTGTTTTAGTTAAAATTCCTCTTTTTTGATCTCTTCGTGTGAATTGTTCTCATGTTGTTGGGCCTGCAGGTGTAATTTCAGTTAATGAATAATCAAGGTCCCATATCATATTAACCAGAAGTATGAGTTTATTGTCGTCATTTTGGGAAGACAAACATATCGGACGTCACCGCAGATTGTTTTGACACTTCCTCAAACACTGCCTTTAGGAAGTTGGTGTGTGGAGGATTTGGTAATGAATGCTTAGCTGTAAACAGAGTGAATTAATTTTACCTTTTAGATATTTGTGAGCTGGGAATGTGTCGCCATGTGGGATTATGGGATGCTGTATGTGGTCCATTAAGTGTCACTAATCTCAACACCATGCAATTGCTTTAAAATTACAGTAATTGTGCATCTGTATTTCATTTTATTTAATATTTTGTATAAATATGAAGGCTGCTTAAACAGATTCATGGCTGTGGTGTAGTGAACTGAAACACTGGGCTGATACTGACCATAAAGACTGGTTCTGGTTATGTGTCCTGAGGATATTAGGTCACAATTTTAGTATTTATTGAAGAGTTTGTTGTGTGTTTTCAAATATCTGCTACATCTGAAAATCACTTGGATATTTTATTTTGTTCCCAATTAAAGCTACAACTTACTTGTATTTTCATTGTTGATTAATCTATGAATTGTTTTCTTTACCAATTAATTTATTTCTTAGTTTTTAAAATGTCAGTGTTTCCTAGAGCTCTTTCAAAGTCTTTTGTTGATATTTCGACCCAATCCCAACTCACCCCTTACCCCTCCCCCTTCATGGGGTAGGGGTTGAAACATTCTCCTCTGAAATGAGACAACCCTTTGAAACCTGTTACATCATCAGCGGTCAGTCACTGCTATTAACAAATGCAACAACTTGTATTCTCCATGCCTTCAGCCGCTGTAACCGGTAATCAGTTAATCCGTAAAAAGGGAGGAGGCAAACTCTGGTCGGGGACAAAAAGGGTCAAAACCCAAAAATTAAAAAATGGCAAAAGTACAAAAAGGGTTAGACAGAGACGAAATACTGTGGTTTCATGCAGGGTCTTAATCCAGGTGAGCATTCCAAACAGCAAAGGTACAGACGGGGATCAGGCAGGTACTCAGAGGTCCAGAACAAAACAGGTCAAAGAACAGGTACTCACAGGGAACACAAACGCTGGAAAGTCAGACAGAAATCAATGACGAACTGGCACTGAGACAAAGCCACAGTGGGGTTTATATACAAGAGACAACAAGAAACAGGTGAGAAACATCAGGGATAATTGGGAAAAGACACAGGTGGAGAGAACGTGGAACAGGAAGTAAAGACGGCTGACATGAAACAAGAGGGAGATTACAAAATAAAACAGGAAGACGCAAGACAAAGACTACAGACATGACAAGTTTTAGTTTCCACATCTCAGGGTCTTTTTCTGTCCTGGTGAAGATGTCATTTGCAAAAAAATCGTCTGTTTCTTTCAGACTAAACAGCTTTAAAACACCTGGAAAACATGAAGGAAACAGAAAATTGGGAGGGTTAAATGCCAGAGAGACGGTTTGATCTTTCTCTCATTTGCTGTGTTGAGACACTGCAAATCCACAAAGTGTTGCTCAGTGAGTCTGGCTGCTCCATGAGATCAGGGAACAGAAAAGGAACCCCACATTTGTCGGTCTGGTTGTGAGTCCTGGGCCTCATCCCCATACCAGGGTCAGCGGTGGATTCCTGCCATGTTTGTGGGCAGACTGACATTCGAAGAATGGCCAATTGTTGCCCCAGTTTGGATGGTTAGTCATGAAAATTAAGAGGCAGCTACATTCCTGTGGAAAACTGGGTTCCGTGCTCATAGTGAACTACATGACCTCGAATTTTAAAGCTTAACATGAGCTTTTGGAACCAGAACAGATAATGGACTTAATGCAGAAGGTCTTTGAATTAAAGGGTTGAATTGGGGATGTTGAGAAAAGCTTTGGGTTCATGTGGGGCCATGCTTCAGTTCAGAGTGGGTTTATTCTCACTGCAGAGATTTATGTGGTAAAAATGACGCATTGTGTGAAGTTTTAAACACAGATTTTTTTTTTTAACCCATGAAGTCCTGGAACCTATAATTGTGGTGACTTCCAAATTAATTTTCCTCTACATATAACATTTCTTACGTGATTTGTCATAATTTATGATAATATTAACCTATGAATTTTTTTGGTGAAAAAATGAAAGCTTAAGAAAAAGTGGCTTTTTCAGCAAAATATATCATAAAAGCATCATTTGTTAAACTGCATGGGTGTTACAGGTGAATAACAGGGTGACCACCGGCATGGAACAGGAAAGGAGGACACTTGTGTCCAAAAAGGAGGACAAAGGTCTTAAAGTGAGGAGGAGGGGGGTTCAGGAAAACAACTTATGAATAATGTATGAAGTAAACATGTATTCAGAGAAATTCACCCTGTTGCACAAAGCTGAGGAGCAAAAATCAGTCAATCGCGTGAGTGGAGCTTTTGATTGACAGCAGCTGCCAGGCAATCCAGGGCTGCATCAGCTGTGTGCGCAGCGCGAATATTTGCATACGAAATACCTGTAGGCTATCTTTACATGTAAACATCGCAGAGTAGCAAGTGTAAATAATGGGTGGGATTTATGACAATTAATGTAATGGTGGCGGACGAGGGTCTGAAAGGAGGACAGAATGTGAAAAAGGAGGACACTTGGCAGACGGCTGGACAGACAGCTCTAAAACCGGCCTGTCTGGACGAATGGTCACCCTATGAATAACTGTTACAGAAGATGACTGTGTTTCCACGGTAACTACTCAGCCTCTGAACATCCTAATGCATCATATCTGATGACCATGAAAAGACGACAAACTGCATTTTAAGTGAATTATTTACATGTAATTATTAGATCAATGGTTCAGAAGTTATTAAACATTTTACATGAGTAGATGCCTTTGGTCAGCAGTGGTTGTTTGGCTCTTTTAGGGTTAATACAGAGGACTGTGTCATTTACTTGTTACTTTACCGCACAGGGAACCTACAGAAAAACAATGTTACATAAGATGAAGAAATGCAACAGCTGTAACAGAAACAGATGACTCAAGCAGATCTGCAGCCCCGGATGATTCAGACGTTATAAACATCCAAGGTCTAGTCATTCAACAGCCAACAGCTGCCATGAAGTCTTTAGCTGTTTTATTTAATAAAACATGCAAAACTACAGTATAGAAATAAGAAGTACATGAAGAGTTTATGTCTAATAATTTTAGAGGCTTGAGAGTAAAATAGACAAATAATTAGGAAAGTAATTCTGCACTGTGTTATAATTTCCAAGCCTTCTTATTTTTCTGTTCTTTTTACTCTTTCAAAACATCCTACACTCTTTTTTTTAATTGTATGTTCTACCTAATTCTAAACAGATCTTTAGTTTAACTACTGACAACACTAAGCTACAGAAAACAGAGGTGATTTGCAGTTTTACTGTGACTGTTTTCAGTCTACAAACAGAGCTAAGCTAACAGAGCTATAATGTAAACTATCAGCTGACGGAGCAGGTGAAGATTATAAGACACAGTGTTAGTTTGATCGACTGTTAAAATAAGTGTCTACGGGTTTTAGTTTGAATAAGAAAACTTGGCAATACCGTACTACAGATGTGTGGAAACAATGAGTTTTGTACTTTATACAGTGGTGTGTTCTGGTACTAGACTGCCTCCTGCTGGTGAGAGTTAAGATGTCAACATGATATAGAAAGTCTAAGGAAATTACAAAAAAAAAAAGATTTTAAAACCACTTTTTTATATATATCTTTAATTTTAGGACATTTTAAATGGTAAATTATCTGCACTTCTATAGTTCTTTTCTACACCTTGGTACTCAAAGTGCTTTACAAAACCTCACATTGACCCATTCACACACACACACACACACACACACACACACACACACACACACACACACACACACACACACACACACACACACACTCATACACCAGTAGGAGGCTACTATACTAATGTACCATGCCAGACCTTACTGGGAGCAATTTAGGTTTCAGTGTCTTGCTCAGGGACACTTCAGCATGTGGACAGTGGGAGCCAGGATTTGAACTGCCAACCCCTCGACCATTGGACAACCCACTCTACCAACTGTGGCTCAGTTGGATTCTGGATGTTCTTGTTTTATCTGGTTCACTTCTTTTCTATTATAATGGGTTCACTTATACTTAAATTTCTGTTATTTTAGTGAATACTGAAATATTTTTTTTGGTCTTTTTTGTTTAGTGTTTCTTTTACATTATATGTTGAATATTCACCTCTCCGAGCTTAAGCCTTAAATGCCTATAACTATTTTTGTATTGATGTCCAAATATTGTTTTCCTCCACATTTAGCCACACATTTATTTTGTGGTTTGTCACCATTTATTATAATATTATATTTTCTTCTGTGAAAATCATGTATTTTCCTATAATTAATTTACTGATCATGTAGATGTTCATGAAAGCTCAGAATTAATTCAAAGGTTATCATATCAAAACTGAGAAAAATGAAGAAAAAGTGAAGTTTTTGGCAAAAGATATCATTAACTGAACATAAAGCAGTACATGACAAGAAGCAGCAGCATTTGTCTCTTTAACTTTTGCAGCAACAACATAACAAAACTACAAGGGATTGTAATTTAAGATACAAGACACAGAGTCTGATGTATGCCTTGTATGTGTGTGTGTGTGTGTGTGTGTGTGTGTGTGTACTTGTAAACAGGATGTGTACCACTGAATGTAAGTGATTTCCAGACTGCCGTGACAAACACTGTTACAGGACCCTCAACTCTCATCTGAAAAATCCCAAACAGCCACATATGTTACCGAGGCACCGCTGGGCTGTAATCCCACACAGATACACATATATATATATATACACATTCACACACACTGACACACACTGGAAACTGTTGATCAGCGACCACATGTCCTTTATGCTTATAATATGTGTAGTATGGGTGTGAATATGTGGGTGTGTAGATGTGTGTTCTTTGTTCTTTTTATCTCACTTATGTTGTGGTGGAATATAGTTTTACATTGGTGTTGTTGTTATCGTCAGCTGAGGTATTTCTGTGACTTCATCCTGGAAACTAATACAGTGCTTTCTACATCACCGTTCAGGTTTCTCAGCCTAAAGACATTTTCATAAACAGTTTCAAGCTGCATGAGGAGAACAATACTATACTGCAACCTAATGACGGTTATTCATGATACAGGAACTGGAAGTACTGGACGTATGAAAATCATTAGAACAGGCATCACAGTATTTGTTTATTCTTTGGTAGTATATTTTAAGTCACACATTGAAATCTGGTATAAAAAATCAGAAAACAAATGCCATGAATCTCATATTGTCTGAACAATGGTGTTAAAGACATGTTAGTTGCAAAGGGAGGTCACACTAAATATGAGTATCAGTTTTTCCCCTTAAACTGTAGATTTGTCTGCTGTACATACTTCACATTTATAGAATAGAATAGCTTTTTGTGCAAATGAAGTCATGTATAAGTTGTTTTTGTTTTGTCTGTACTTGTCTTGTTGCATTTTCGAAATGAATAAATAAAATAAATATTAATAAAAAAAATCTAAAATATTTTTGTGCTCTGACTGTAAATCATAATTTTCTACCACAACAAACCACCTCCTTTCTTCACATCTCACTGAGGTAAAAAAAAAAGAAAAAAAAAGAAAAATGCTATTAAACTTTAAGGAAACACTGATGTTTATAAACTATATGGACAAAAATGTTGGGACACATCACCACACATGTTTTAGGGATAGACCATGCCTCATCATTCCCGTCTCTATAATTAAATCCAGTGTTTCCTCTGCCATCTGTGGCGTTTCTGAGTCATTACTGCCACGACTTCCTCTTCCTGTTCAGAGGAGGAAACACCCTGAACATTGGGCTGCACTGACTCACTCTGCTGTGTATTAATACTTAACTACAGCCCTAAACTTTATCGCCATATCCATGACAACGGGCCAGCTTTAAGAGGAGCGGCCTCCGTGGGTTCACTTCTGTCAGACGTTGCTTATCTCTATACTGTTTGACCACCTACTCGGACAATAAAAAAAGCACAGCTCGTTGCTATGGTAACGGACGTGTAAACACATACGTGATTTCTCCGCAGACAACATGGCAGCGCAACACCCAGAGTTTGATCGAGCCGGACAGAAGCCGGGCCTTCAGGTGTGGAGGGTGGAGAACTTTGACCTGGTACCGGTCCCCGAGAACCTGTACGGAGGGTTTTACACTGGAGACGCCTACATCATCCTCAACACCATCAAACAGCGCTCCGGGGCTCTGCAGTACGACCTCCACTTCTGGCTCGGTGAGTCGTACACTGAGAAAGAGAAATGAACTCAGTGTAGAAAAGGGGTGATTAAAAAACAAGATAAAAACACTAAAAGGTACTCAAAACAAATGAAATATCTGTCACTTGACAAGATTTCTTGAATTGTTAAATCTAGAAATAAGTAGTCTACAGATTATGAACACTTACAATAAGAAATTAACTCTTAAAACAGTATGAATTATCTAACATTAACCCTTTTTGTCTTGGTAAGAATCAAATAATTTGCAGTGCAGAGTGTACGGTCTTCTACAAAATAAGGTACAGGTGATTTACACAGTTAAACTTATTATTATTATTATTACTACCATTTTTAAACCAGGAAAACCTCTTTGAGATTATAAATCGTGCTGCAGTAGGCCTAATTCTGCATTTTAGGCTTAATTGAAATAGCATTGAAATCACATTGATTTTACGCTTTGTTGAGACTTCAACGTTGTTTCAATATCTCTGATGTTGAAGTACTATTGATTTTCCGTCGAGATTTGGTTGGAATTTCAACATTGTTTCAATATTAAATTTGGGTGCAACATATCATTGAATCAACATCGAAGTCCGACACTGATTCGAGGATTTAACGTTGGCAATGGAATGTTGACTTAACATTGTTTCAATGACGTCTTGCTATCTGGGCAGTACATTGAAATAGTTATAGATAGACATAAAAGCGTCATACATAAAAACCAAAACAAATTTTCAATACATAAGGCACAAGATCAAGTCAAACCTTCTAAAATCAGCGCTACTAAATACAAAATGTGTTTACTTGTACAGAGAAATGACTGCTTTACTGACCAATCTGAACACCAGGGATGAAACATATAACAACAACAACAATAATAATAATAATGATGATAATAATAATAATAATAATAATAATAACGATAATAATATTCATAGTATTTATAGGTGGCTTTCTTGGCACTCAAGGACACCGTACAGTAAACAGGAGAGTATAAAACAAGCAAATACACATATAATATACAAAATTATTAACATCTTATTTATCTATTTATTTAATCTTATTCAACCAGGAAAAAACTTATTACTTTAAACTTTCATTTATCAGGTCAAGAAAAAACTTGTTGAGATGAAAACTGTTTAAAAGAATGTCCTGTCCAAGATGGCAGCAGCAGAAATTACAGACAATAGAGACTTCATCCATACGTAAATAAAAATATACATAAAACTAAGTTCTAAAACCAGACATATGACTAAACTAAGAGCATACGTATAAAACACCATTAATCATTTTTTACATACAAGAACAGGAATATGTAAAATACAGATGGAGATAAATAACACATGTACAGTTGCACATTTTAGACACAGATGGAGTTTTGTTTGTGATGGGATTTTGACAAAAGTATGATTTTTTTTTACACGCCTCAGAAACACATGGAAAAATTTGCAAAAAAAGTTGCAAAAACAAAATAGGGTCATTGTTAAAACCTTTAGCTACAACTATACTATAGAACACACACAGTCTGAAAATGCAGGAAAAAAAGTAGAATAAGCCTGTGCACACTATTATGAAGTATTAATAAGAATACAGATGAACTCCACAAGCCTTATGTTTAATCATAAGGCTTCACACTTTATCCTGAAAACTTCCTACACTTGATTTTTTCTCTGAATGTCACCCCTAATACACATTTGTAAATTCTATCCACATCATGGATAGTATTTAATAATTTAATGTGACTGTCCTGCCGCTGCTTATCATTATGTAACAGAATATATTGAATAAAATACACCACTAGAGGCTGTGTTTAACTGTGATCTTATCTGAGTGCATGTTACTGATGCAGATCCCCTGGCCCGTCGGTGAACACATCAGAACCAGGGGATAAACATTAATGTGTTTTTCTAAAACAACATGTACAATAACATTAGGATGAAGTCAGAGTCATGAAGCCACGCCCCCTGATCATTTAATACTACAGTAATGGATTAAACTGGTCGTTAAATCAATCAAAAATAATCAATACAGTAATTAGTCGGTGGTGTATTTTGGTGTTTAGCTTTAAATAAACTGTAATGGATTATGTATGTATTATATCTGTACTGATCGATGTGATTTTAGTCAATTTGATTGATCCTGGAGCAGTATTTTCCAGTAAACAGGATCTGATGTAACGCAGACGTATAAATGCGTCAGCTGGTGTCCCACATATTGAACCCCTGACTCGAGCTCTCCCACACAGACTGTGAGTGTGTGGGCAGATGTGTGACCGCAGAGGTAAAATACAGAGCAGGATTAACATGGAGCCCGTCTGGGGTCGGTTCTCTTCAGGTGACTTCTGCACACAGGATGAGAGCGGCTCGGCGGCCATCTTTACTGTCCAGATGGACGACTTCCTGGGGGGGAAACCCATCCAGTACCGAGAGGTCCAGGGACACGAGTCCAAAACATTTCTGGGATATTTCAAGTCTGGAATCAAGTACATGGTGAGATTTCATTGGAGCATCTCGTTTTTAAGAAATACTTGTTTTGGTTCACATTTATTCTAGATTTAAGGTTTAGCTCTGAGTTCACACTAGAAATACTTTGTTATGGATTTGCATTTTTTTAAATTTTATTACTTAAAAAAAACATTACAACAGAAGAAATGATCCATTGAAGGATGCTACTTCAAACTTAAATGTCGAATGAACTCCCAAATATATGTTTATAATTTTCTTGGGTTTATTTATTACTGTGTTTTGTTGAGTTGTTTGTTCCTAAAAAGCACGTGTTTTGTTCTGAATCCGAACTCTTACCTTCTAGAAAGGGGGCGTGGCCTCAGGGTTCAAGCACGTCGTCACCAATGAGGTCACCGTGCAGCGGGTGCTCCAGGTCAAAGGTCGCCGTTCTGTCCGGGCAACGGAGGTGGCGGTCAGCTGGGACAGTTTCAACCAAGGAGACTGTTTCATCCTCGACCTGGGCAGCGTGAGTCAGCATTAACACTTTTAACACTTTTAACTTTAATATTCACTAAGATGAAGGAAGGCCGTCGTAGATGATTAATACCTGGTTTTGCTGTGATTTTTCCAACAAACACAACATTGTCCGTCTTCACAGTTTTCATTGTTTAACCTACAATCACATGTTGTATTGTTTCCACTGATGGAGCAAATGGAGATTATGAAAAACTAAACCACATGACACTGTACAGCAGGGGTGTTGGTTCAGGGGCCGCATACACCCCAATATGACTTAAAGTGGGATCATTAAAATAATAACATAATAATATAATAATATATCAATGATCAATTCCACTTTTATGTGTAATTACTATGTTTTAGCATGAAAAAAAGTAAAAATCATATTATTACAATGTTTACATCTACAAACTATCCTTTAAAAACATGAACAACTATGAACAAAAAGAAATGTATTAAGAAAAAAGTACAATTTAAAAAAAAAATGCCATTGGCCTCAGTTCCTCATTTTCACATGTTTATTATAACTTACAGATCACAGTGGATCTACAAATACACAAAATATTTAATAACAGGTGGAATATTGGTAAAATGACACTTAATTCTATTGAGACATTTCTGGTTGTTCACGTTTGTTCAGGTTGTTCACATTTTTTGTAAAAAGCTAATCTGTAAAACTAAACATTTTTGTGTTTTTTTACACTAAAACAAAGAGGGAAATAAAATGTGCTTTTTTAAAAAATA
>JAPSES010068278.1:0-11062 GCA_029822895.1 Maxillicosta whitleyi | reverse complement strand
CCAGCATCTCATTCTCAAGAGTCTTGTTGGACTTTATTTTATTATCTGCAAATCTGCATTACCTTCCCTTTCCAGCTGCCCCTTGGTGTTTTGCAAATGTAGTTTCATGAGTAGCATTCAACATTCTGTCTAAAATGTATTGTACAGTCACTAAAGAAAATGTAAAAAGTCAATGAATTAATAACTGTAGTAACTGATGACATTTTTAACAATATCTGGCTAATTCATTTAATAAGAAACTTTTGCAACACTGGTTACCTCAGTTTTGTCTACAGCGCTGATGTCGGTCATTAAGTGTTCATAAGTTTCTGTCCCATACATCTCTCTCTCTCTCTCTCTCTCTCTCTCTCTCTCTTTCATGTACAGACGTACGGCTACAGGCTCCGACGGTGTGGTGCACCACGACAGAACCTTACCAGCCGGTGTGGTAAGCGGGCCCTGTAAACAAACACCCCTTCAAATCAGTGAACCTATATTTACTGAGACATTTACTGTGGAATTAACTCGATATATGTTCAATCTGTTCGCACTAACTTACTTCCAATAAATTTCTACGGAGAGAATTCTCTGAGTCATTCTAGCATAATTCACTTAGTTTGGGTTGTGTGTCAGGATAATTTCACAACAGATGGTCATATGATCTTTAGGCCAGATTGCCCAGACCCAGCCTAATGTTAGTCCCAGGGAAGGAGCCAGAGACAAGCTCAGAAGGTTTGATTAAATTCATTGGCTTTCAACCCATTTTTGATGCAACTAAAATAAAATAAAATGCATAATCACTATGCAGAATGGCTTCATTCAAACTATATCTATATATTTACATGATATTATGTTTTACTGTGTTTGTTGCTAAATATCACCAGTATTTTATATACTATATTTGGTATATTATGTTGTGGGAAAGTGGCCTCTTAAACCCTGAAAGACCCAAACAGCTGCTGGCGTCTAAAATGGTCTGTTGATCTAAAATGTTTAAAACTTGTTGGACCACTACTTTTATCAATACGTGTAAATAATTCAAGTAAAAAGCAGTTTCTGAGCTTTTCGTGGTCATCAGATATGACCCATTTGGATGTTCAAAGGCTCCATCATGAAGGTAGAAACACCACCATCTTCTGCAACATTGATTCACCAGTAAAATCCATATAGTTTTCTGAATGATATTGGTTGCACAGACTTGTTTATACATTCGGTTATTGACACCTTTGCTGAAAAATTTACTTTTTTTCCACAGTTTTCTCTGTTTTTGATGTAAGAAAATTCAACTTTACTCTGAACTTTTATGAACATCTGTATGATCAGTGAATTAAATATAGGCAATTACCAGGATTTCACTAAAAAAATTAAAATACAGAGGATAATATAATAAATGGTGATAAGAAAGGTCAAGGACAAAAGTAGCACTGGGGGTCTTTATGGATTAAATCGGAAAATGACTATTTATGTTACGAATGAGTTGTGTAGTCTGATTTTTAACATATTACCATTTTTTTTCAATAACTGGCAGAATTTCCCAAATTTGGCACAGTTACTAGAACTCAAAGCTGAACTGAAAACTATTTTGGTGGTCAAAGGTCAAAGGTCAAGGTCATCGGGACCTCACAGAATGTATTTTTGGTCATAACTATAGGTAACTGAGAGAAGTGTATGAACAGATTATGATATAATGACATATGACCTGTCCATTTTTAATGAATTTCCACTTTGTCCATTAATTTTTTTTTTTTTTTAAGATTATAGTTGTTCCTTCTGTTTCTCTATTGTGAAAACCAAATGTTTCTGAAAGTGCTGACTTGAAATGTCAGTGATAAACTAAAGGAAGAAGCTGCTTTATGTGTTAACTTCTAAATTTTTGTCCTTTTTAAAAGCTAATTAAACCCTTAAGCAACTCTGGATGAGCTGAAAAATACATCACAAAATGGCCTGTTTGACTTGCAGATTCACACAAATGTAGCTGAATGATGTTAAAATGAACAGTTTTATTAAACTGATAAAACACATTTACAAAACATTCATTCAACAAAAATAAACAAAAAAAAAGTATGATGTTGCTTTAGTTTAAACATGCACCCTTTTAATACACATGAATGCATGTAGCTAAGTTAAATGTTAAGTAAAATGACGTGAATGTTGAGTTAAAAGAAAAAAAAAAAATCCTTCTGAGGCCCAGCAATGCATTTTTGTCCTCTGGAAGGGACAGGAGTTTAAAAATAAATAAATAAATAAATAAAGCCACTGTCCACTGCAAAGAACATTTCATCAAAAAAATTAAAAAAGTAAATAATCTATCTGAAAGAAAAAACTGTTACGTCATGCTGTTTCCAACAATATCCGACAATTATTGAATGTAAAAAAGCCAAAACTTATTATTTCCTAGGATTTTATTTGAATAATGCATTTTGATGGAAGTGTAATAATGAGGGAAATGAATAGTAATCCAGTATAATTCTGACTTAAACTGGTTAGTGATTTATTTTTTAGATTTACTTTTATGTTGAAAAAATATATTTTTAATTTAGAATTAAAAAAAGTGCTGTGATGGCAGGGTGTGGCAGTGGGGGCAATGGTATCACATAATCTCATTTTACTATTTTCATTTATTTATATACTTATTTATTTTTATTACCCTGCATTTTCTTCCTTCTTTTTTTCCCCTCTTTTTCCTTTATCTTCTCGTTTAGTTTCAGGTACCTAATGATTATCTTTGGTCATATCCCTGATTTGTTTTTTATTTATTTATTTTTGGAAGCCCACATTACAACAGTCACACCACACACGTCTTACACAAAACATTTACACACCAAGACATGATTCATATTTACCTGGTCAGTCAGACATTTTGTTTCTTTTGTATACTACATGCCCCCCACACACCACACACACACACATTATGATGACTTAATGTAAATATTAAAAGACAAATATTGCATTTACTTTTCCTTGTCACTTGGTGTTGCTTCAATAAAGGTTATAAAAAAAATAATAATCCAAACTACAGTTGTATCAACTATAACAATGATATAAGGATAACACATGCTTTATTAGTATTATTTTTTTTGCCTCATATATAATTTGAAATATAATATATAACATTACCTTTGGCTGCTTCCTTTAGTGGTAATATAATCCAGTATTGATATGATTGGATTGGTGGTTGGGTATAAATAATCCATCATGGTCCACACTGGTACAGGATGTACAGGGTTTGAATACAGCTGAAAAGATATGGAGAACTCTGACCTTTGACCTTCTGACAAAGGCCTTCAGGTGAATCCTAAAATATTAAAGCACAGTATCATCAAACGCTGTGTAGCAGGAGTCGACTGCAGCCTCCAGCAGGTTTGTAGCGCAGCCAAATTGCTGGTCGAGGGCTTTCATTACAGCTTTGTTGATTCCTTTGATGTGCCCAGGTTTTGTCACAGTGTTGTTGGACATAGTTATTATCTCCAGCATATACTCACAACGGTTTGTGGTGGCTTTGGTATCTGCCTTAAGCAAGAACAATAGCGATGTCCTTTTAATCATCTCCATGTACAGATCTGAGATTATGGCGAAACATTTACCCATCATTCAGTGTTGGAAGTGGAGTCTTCAGTGGGCGGGGTAGTGCTAGGAGTGCATTGTGGGGTCACATATAGTCTCTGGCCTTTTGGACTAAAAAAAAATGTGTTATCACTTTCATCTTTTAGAGAAAATAATGAAAATACATTTCTTTTATTCTTTTTTTTTTAGGTCAAGGACTACAAAGAAGTCTAAGGTACACAGGATCCTATGTCAATAATGAAAGTGTAATATCTTGAGATATACACCGAAGAGATATATACCAAAAAGGATAGGTAGTAATACTAAAATACAAAATCTTACATGATTATGTTCATAATATTTCAAGGAGAAAAGTAAATTGACATTAAAAGTCAAAATAGATGAATAAATCGTTAGTGTTGTTGAACTTGGCTACATGTTAAAGTTAACTCGTACATAGTTTTCATCCTGATACTGGATCAGGATCCACTGTGGGACTGAGGATCTGCTGATGTGGATAAGAACATTTGTTTTATGTCCACTGCTTAGAGTTCAACAACAAAGTGCAGAGATTCTATATTAATAAAAGGCAGTGAGAGGAAAAAAAGAAAAGAAAAAAAAGACATTTTTACATTATTTACATGACTAATTCTGTGCATTTGGGGTGAGTGAGTGCTATTCTCTTTCTGTCTCTGTCCATACTGCCCGCCCCCCCAGTGTGTAGTCGTACATACTGTGGTCTGTCAGTCAGGTGGTCGTTGGTCCATGCAGACAGCTGTTGGTCCACTCCCACATCCTCCATCTTCCTCCACAACAGTGATGGTGTTAAAAGGAGAAGTCAAAGAACATGACTCTCACAATGCTCTTGGGGGGCTCCAGGTGAGAAAGGGCCCGGTGCAGCAAGTAGGTGATGGCGTCATCCACCCCAATACCTGGACAGTAGGAGAACTGCAGCAGGTCCAATATGGTGCTCACCTCGGAGCGGAAGATGATCCTCTCCATGGTCTTCGCAAGGTGGGAGGTCAAGGTCAAACGTCTGTAGTGGTTCAGTTCACTGGGATGAGCCCTTTTAGGAACCGGAACCATACAGGAGGTCCTCCACATGGGGGGTGGGGGGACTCTCCAGCCTGAGGCTCAGATTGAATAAGTGTCGGACCACCTCACTGAGCTGGTCCGCACACTCTCTGATTAAAATGGAATTTAAAGTCCTTCTGTTAAGCCTGTAAGCTCCGAAGTTGCAATATTTTAATAAGCAACACCTGAATGAAACAGACAGATCAAGATTGAATAAAAAACCCCAAAAAACTATAGTGTTTAAAGGGTTAACTTTCAAAGCCTTAATGCAGAGGCCACATCCAGTCCAATGTGACTTTAAGTAGGTCAGACCAGTAAAATAATACAATGACCTATAAATGTGTGAAAAAAGTAAAAGTACATTTTGAACATGAGAAGAATCTGAACAACAGTTCTTTTCATTATGATAGTTCAGTTTCATTATGTCTCATCTTATTAACACGTCAGACTGAAGTGTGTTAATGTGATTTTTGCATTTTGCATGTTTGACACCCCTGCCTTAAATAATACAGTTCCATCGTAGGAATGGGCGGTATGCACGGTATGACACCGTATGCGGTATTTTTTGACCAACGGTAGAGATTTTTCCCATACCTTTGTATCGCGATAGCATATTACATCCTGTAGGTGGCAGTAATACAAAGTTTTGACCAGCTTTGTTCAGCTGCTTAGAAGAAGAAGAAGAAAAAGAAGAACTATGGCGGCGGACAGTGGAGAGTCAGCAGCAGAGGAGCGAGTTAAAAAACACAACACAAAATCAGTAATTTGGGAGTAAAAGCTTTTTCTTGTTACAATGGTAACCACTGAGAAACTATTCTGTTGTAATTTATATACAAAAGTACTATACCGCGATACATACCGTATACCATCAGTGAGTCAAATTATACAGAGGTATGAATTTTTGTGCATACCGCCCATTCCTACTTCATCGTACCTTATATTCCAAACAGATCACTTCTCTCTCAGAATGCAGGTTCATATCAGGTCTCAGGCTCCTCTCGTATGTTCTCTCTGTTTCCATGTATTATATAGACATCATCATACATATGTCACTAACTTTTTGTTATACTTTGTGTTTTTCCTTCTTCCTGCTCCCCTCTCCAGGTGTCAGTACATTCCTGCCTGTGTTTCTGGACTATAACCTGTTCAGTATTTTCCAGCGTCGTCCAGTATCTGTGTTATTGTTGCTGTTTTTCTATGCTGTTTTTTTTTTTTTTTTCCTCTTTCCACCAACCTTAGCTAGCAGAGACAGCTGACCGCCTACCTGGAGCTTGGTTCTGTTGGAGGTTTTTCGCTGTGTAAAATAAGTTTTTCCTCCTTGCTGTTGCCTTGGGCTTGCTCCTAGATGATTTGTTTAGTTTTTCGGTAAAGTATGTTGAAGGACTTGACCTGAATTCATGAAGTGCCTTGAGATAATCATTTACTATTTTTCCTATATTCTAAATAAAACTCAACTGGACTAAATTGAACTGATGCTAGTTTGGTCAAAACATAAAGACTGGATTTCTAGTCATGCTGCACACATGTACAGGTAGTCCTCAGGTGATGACGTACCCGATTTGCGTTATTTTGACTTTACGGCGCCGAAATATCGTCCGCCATTATTGTATACTGTATGTACATCAAGTACATTATATTATTTTATACTTTATTTTACAAATAGGAAGTATAATACATGTATTTGTATAGTTATTTAGAGATTTAGGGGGTATTTAGAGGGTTAATTCGGACTTACGCCGAAATTCGGTTTACGTCGACGGCGTAGGAACGGAACCCGAGGACTACCTATAATGGTGACAGACAGATGGACTGACAGACAATGGGCAACCTCAGATATTATCCCCCCCACATTAAATGCCAGAGGAAATGAAGTAGCTGAAAGTAAGCTGAGAGGTGACATTTAACACAAAAGCTGTAGAAGAAGTGGACAGTGGATCTCCAACATTACCCAATGATTTATTTTTTTTTTTAATGTGACTTAATAGCGCCAGAGGGGACCGTGTTTGTATAAAAGTGGTGTATCTGCAGGAGTATGGAGGGTCAGAACCATCAGCGAGGGGTCACAGGTGAACTAATGCTGAACACAATCTTACTCAGCAGGTGAGTGAGCAGTCAATCACACCTGTCACTCCAAGTCTGACACAGCAGACATTAAAGCCTTCAGTTCACTCTAAAAGCTCATTAAAACCAAAATTTGCAACACTACACGCAGCAAATTGCAACTGATTAGCAATGTTCTAAAGCCATCAATGCAACATGACCAGTGGGTGTATCATTACCATTGAAATGACTCTGGACCTGTTCTAACTGCAGGCTTTTCACACTTTTTTGTAGATGTTTATACTTTTTAGCAAATTAAAATATGAAGAAGGGATTGATAGTGAGTTATATACTGTGACTGCGTATCTGGTTTTGATGAAATAATGATTAAAAAAAAAGAAAAAAACTCATGCTTTCCCTCCTCTATTCCCAGGGTAGTTTTTTTGTTTAGAGGAGTTGGTGCCACTTCTAATAAAAAGAGAAAACATGGACTGTCGAGACAGGATTTACAAGGGAACCAACTGATAGTAATGCTTGGTGCTAACGTGAAATTTGGCCAATAAATACTGAGGGAAGACATCCACAACATGCTACAAAGTGTGAAAACCACGTTTTACTGATTCGACGTTCTTTATCTTGTAAAAAGCTTTCGTTATGAATCTTCTACTCAGGGTTCAATGGAGCAAAGATTTAAAGATTAACCAGGACACAAAAAATAAAATAAAAATTGAGGCCATAAATCTGGATTTTTGAGGGTGCTTTGACACTGCGTATTCGAGTCCGTACTATTCTTCGATATGTTCACATATTTTCCGCAGATGTTGCATTCACACACCCATGCCTAAGTACAAATGGGTGTTTCAGTGCTGAAAC
Source organism: Maxillicosta whitleyi (assembly GCA_029822895.1). Classification (NCBI taxonomy): domain Eukaryota; kingdom Metazoa; phylum Chordata; class Actinopteri; order Perciformes; family Neosebastidae; genus Maxillicosta; species Maxillicosta whitleyi. The sequence continues at coordinate 3,553 of JAPSES010068278.1, read as the reverse complement.
AGTAGGTGGCGATGTGGGGGCAATTCTGTCACTATCCAACAAATGTGGAAGTCAGAAGAAGACAAACCCTTACAGGCTTTACTTGTGAAGGACTTCAGCAGATTTATTATTGACCATGTGTACAGATACTTTATCATATAATGGAAATATGTCTTGTTTTGTTTTTATAAATACTGCGAAAAAGTCGAAAATATGTTCTATTATTAATTTCTTTATTTTACTTGCTAAGTTTTTTTTATTCACAAATGCAAATTTTCTAAATCAAGCCAAATTTTATTTACATTCTAAAAGAGGTTGAATATTATTTAAAGATTTTACAAAAATCTGAAAACCAAAAGGCTATAAAAAAAATAAAACTATTAATACTTGTACTGATTTAAATATTATTTTAGGATTATATAACCATTCCCCTCTGGCAAATCTGTTATTGCGCGTATTGTATTCTGTACTTTATTGAATAAAGTTATGTTAAAAAAAATAAAAACAGGTAATATGTACCTGTTAGCGTGTTTGAGGCAAAGAGAAGCGCAGTGACCTGTTGTTGCTGATATGTCACAGAGTGGCTCGGTTGATAAGGTGAGTCTGTGCCACGCAGATCCGAGGCTTTTTCATTAGACAACAGGAGCACCGTATATGGTCTCGTGGTGATTAACCCACTTCCGTTAAAAAATGTAACTTAATTTTCTGTCAGCACCTACATATTTACAAGATGCGGGTATTGCCAACAACGCGATACGATACATATCCCGGTACAGGGTTCATGATACGATACATATCGCAATATATGTACATTCTGGTACATAGTATTCAACAGGATATACATCCCGATAGTTTATGCCTATATTTGTTTACAGTTTTACTTTAACATTTTAAAGAAAACAGACGCATGTATACCCAAATGTTTTTGTTTTTTTTTCATTATTTTGCTGTAGAGCAACAATTCCACTGTAATTCATGTAAAACACTGCATTACGAACTTGGCTGTAGTGCACAAATAAAGATGGCTTTGATAAACTTAAAACATGCAAAGTCAGATGCTGTTTCAGAAACTTGATAAGCTAATTGTTTGTTGCATGTGAAATATCGATACTAACGCCTCCGTATTGATACGTGTATTGTGAAAAGGCCCGCGGCGTATCCCCATATCGATATTTTGAACACACCCCTAGTATTTACTGCCAAACTGTTTGAAAGAGATCCCATTCTAAACTGTATACGACGGACAAGAAAACTTATTAAAGGACTCAATCTAATCTAATCTAACCTACACTTCTATTTGACTCCAAAAATTACACATTTTATTTTTGTAAATATTAGTATTTAAGGGTGTCTGTATAACATTAAGATAAGATATTCCTTATCTTGATAATAGTAATATAGTATTTAGGGATGTCTGACGTTAATTTTTGCTCATATTGAACATTCAGCTCAATACGACCATTTTTCAACGGTAACCCTCATAACCAGAAAAGGGCAAATTCAGCCTGAAGACGATGATACAAACACAGGCAGAAAAATCCAAAACATCTGGATGTTGACCGTGCCTTCAAGCTGCATCTTACTCATTTTTTCTGTCTCCTTCTTTTTCTGTAAGTCTTATGAATGTACTAGATAAACGGGAATGACTGGTCACATAAGGAGCACACATTGTGAGTCAGATGTGCCGAAGGGGGAGGAGAAGTGGCGAGGGGGTTTTGGATGTCGGTATGTCAGTTCACAGATGTCAACCACAAGGAATAATGTTTCTGTGTGTAGGTGTGTGTGCGCACGTGTATAATCCTGTGACAAATGGTTGCAAACACGTAACTTTGATTAACAGCCAATGAGGTCATGTTGCAGTGTCAGCCAAAAGTCCAGACCCTGCTGGAGCCATCATTAACCTACACACACACACACACACACACACACACACACACACACGGGCACAACAACACACACAGAGCGATAAGAGCTAATTTTTCTTTTCTGCAGGATTTCCCATATTAATCTATGCGTATGAGTATGAAGTACATGACCGCTGCATTAGACACAAATCACACACCTCTTTGCATTAAATAATAAATCACACTTTTGACAAAAAAAAAAAAAAAAAAAAAGAAAGCTTCCTAATAAAAAAGAATATGGTGGAAAAAGTGCAAGTGGGATCAATTTAGTATAGAAAAAAAAAGGTTAGATTGGTCACTACAGAAAAAAACCAAGACCATGAAATGAAGAAGAGAAGATTAAAAAGGTAACCACTATCAATCTGCACTTATCTCTGCACTCAGTCTATTTCACTCTTTCGTTCTTCTTCTCTCTTACCTGATGACCGAACCACCTGCCTACATAATAAGAACTGAAAGTGTTCCTCTTTACCCTCCATTTACCGGCTGGATGGTAACTTTTATTTCACATCTGAGCACTCCTCAAAGATTCATTATCCTGCCTCTCTTTCCAAACTGATAGAACATGAATTCACATTACAGATAAGTCTCAATAAAGACTAAATGACAGAAATAGACAGGATCAAATCAAATTACTACAACTGTATTTCTAACGGCGCTGCATTTTGCTGAGAGTTAAAACACTGGTTTAAAATGGACTCTTTTTACAATATGGAAATTGACAATAATGCTGTGATTTGGATTATAATACATTTTACTGTGAAGAAAACCAAGCTTATTTCTAAGTGTAGATCATTTGCTACTTTTGTGGCAGTTCCCAAATGTTTTTTTTTTCTTTCTTTTCTCTCATAAGTGATTTATCACCAATTATTATAATATTATCTTCTGTGTTTTGCATTTTTCAGTGAAACTCAGATCTCCAGCTCTCACTGGGGTGGTTCACAGCCAAGTGTGAAACAGCTAGAGATGGGAATCGAAGAATTCAATGATTCTCATTCCATTATTGATTTTGTTTATCGATCTGATTCCTGATCAATTTTCATTGGGTGAGGGAATAAACGAGTACAAACAGGTTTGTTTCCATTACCAGCCTTCTATATTTGCATCTATACACAGAAAACAAAACATATAGTGTACGTACAAATAATAACAGATGACACCTGGCTCAGTTTTATTTATTAATTATTTATTAATTCCTCTATTGCCACATTTCTACAACTTGGAAATGATTTGACTCATCTCCCATTGTTGTGCGTTTTCTGTTATTTACCTCCGACAAGGAGGTTATGTTTTTGCTGGCGTTTGTCCATCTGTCTGTCTTTTAGCAACATTGCTCAAAAAGTTATGAATGGATTTTGGTGAAATTTTCAGGATTTGTTGGCAATGGCACAAGGAAGAAATGATTAACTTTTGGGGGTGATCTGGAACAAATCCTGGATTCTGGATCACTGAAATTTTTGTTAACATTGGGGTCAATGGGGCCAAAAAATTTGTCTCTCAGTATCTCGGTTAATTTTTCACCAAACCTAATGAAATTTTCAGGAAATGTTTGTTCTGAGACAAGGAACAGATGATTAAATTTTGGAGGTGATCCACATCACTGTCTGGATCCAGGAATTTTTTTAAAGGATTCTCTATTAGTTATCATTGGCGTTGCTGTGGTAATAATA
>JAPSES010068268.1:0-11062 GCA_029822895.1 Maxillicosta whitleyi | reverse complement strand
CACCTTTTAAGGCCATTAAATTTTGCGTTTTTGATTTATCACTTTTTAATACTTTTTAAAACCCCGCGGACACCCTGCTTTATTATCCCCATAGGGAAATTCTGCCTGTTCACTGTACCCATCATAATACATACACAGCACATAGTTCAATGCTCTGTGAAAAACATATTTATGATGATTAATGGGACATTTAAAACAGACATTAGCTGAGCTGGAATGTTTTGATAGGGCTGTTATTTATACAGTGACATGATCTGTATACTCCTTCTTAACAGTAGATCATATAATTACAAGTTAATACACCTATAGTTATAAGATCAACCAGACCTATACAAAATACTCAACCTTCTACATTAACTAAGTTTGGACTGTCCCCTCAGTCATCTTTGTTCTCTTGGTTTAAATGCACACAACCAGAACCAGTGGGACCTACCAGAGCCTTGATAGAGCTCAGCTCTTTGATTTTGTTTCCACTCAGGTTCAGATAGGACAGAGTAGGACATTTCTCTGCCAATGACTCCAAACCTCCTGCGATGTTGTTATCGCTGACCTCCAGCTGAAAGAGACACTCAAGTGAGACTGGGAGTAACAGAGCATGGTGCATTATGGGAAGGGAAAAAGCAGCATACTGACCTTGCGCAGTTTGGGCAGTTTAGGCAACTTGGCGAGTGAGCTGAGGCCAACATTCACCATGCTGAGGATCTCTAGCTCCGAGTACTCGTCCGTCAGACCTTCCACCTCCCCATCACTGGAGCGACAGTTATCCACCACCAGCTCTGCGACCTGGTGACCAGAACAAGTCAACTCACGTGATCACATCAAAAACACCATGTGACCAGGGCAACGCCTTCATGGTTTAACAGTAGAGGAACCACAGACTAACTGGAATTCACACTTCAGTCAAACACCTGCAACAGACCAACTGCTGCCATGATTATGAAATATTATTCGAAATTATCTTCAGTCAGCACTCCTGTTTCCAAACACAAGTTATATAGAGATTTTTTAAGCCCATATAGCTACAATAAGTCATAAGATCACAACTGATTAAACACATCAATTGTTGGAGATCAACTATGACGAGAAGAAACAATTATAGGCTAAGCCATTGACCATTTTTGCCATTAATCCACTTTGTTTAGGAAATATTTACAAAGGAGCACACATAATTTAAACTTTACTGGTAAAGTATTCACACCAATGATCAAAGCATCTGCCTTTTAATAGCCAATTATATCGATTAATCGCTTAAGCTCAATAATTACCCATTTTTAACCTAAAGACACTGGATAACTGAACATGAATGAATACCGAGCTAAACGTAAATAGGGGAACTTAAAATGTTGTTGTTTGGCTATTATTTCAAGCCGCAAGTCAGTCAATCCCGATTCGATATAAATATTTGTAAAGAACATTAATGAGGTAGTGCATGTTATTTGTGCACGCGCTCAAACTCAATTATGTCTACATTATCAATACTTATGAAATATTAAAAGTAATACGTAAAGCCGCTAAATTCAGCCGTTTAATTCGCTAAAATTTAGTTGCCGCTCCTTGTCGACGGGAGTTGTGTTTATCTTCAGCCCAGTCGTCGCCTCAGTGGGCGGGGAAGCGTAGGAGCAACCGGGTTCAACTTCGTCTACAACCAATAGTTTGCAAAATAAGTGGGATGAACACGTAAACAGCATCTACGGGGTTCCTAAAGGGCTAAAATTGGTTAAGAACAGTGAAGTAAATGCAAACGTAGTGAAGTAAAGGTAAAAATGTCGGTTGTTTTGAACGGAGTCTGGTTTGCGCCTTTAGATCACAAGCATCGTGAACTATTGAACACTGAAGGTTAAAATGGAAGCCAACTCGGCCACACTGCAAACCATGCGGCTTTTTAGAGATTAACCGAAGTAAGATAAACATGGCGGTGGGTTGAGTTTCGCTACAAACGAGCGGCAGCGACGACTCTCCGTCCGCTACAATGAAAGAACGGACTCCGAACTGGCAGACTCCGCTTAGCCTGTTAGCATACATTGCTAACTCAAAGGGGCTCGCGCGATGCTCCGGGCTGCCCCCCACGAGCGTGCGAGATGACAGAGCGCGAGGGAGCATCGGCTGCACGCGGTGGGCGCCTTCGGAGCCGACCGTTGGAGACACACAGGTTCCTCCATGTTGGACCGGACGTTTTCTGGGTCACTACGGGGGAAAACTCGACGCCCGCTCCCCATGAATGTCCACAGCATCGTCATTTTTAATCGAATCCGCATCCCTCACGAATTTCTTAAATAAATAAATAAATTAAAGTGCGCGCTCGCTGATGTAGTTACACACCTCGGTTGGGTTTCTGTTCCTCAGCTCCAGGCTAATCCTCTTCTTCATCTCCATGGTGAAGCCCGGACAAAGGGCACAAAAACAAAGTATAACAAAGGAAAACTGAAAATAAAACACGATACAGCGAAGCGCGCTTTCACGGTGGCCTTCCTGCTCCGACGGACGCCAGGAGATAACTAAACCGCCATGTTCACTCGCGCCCGACCTCCAGTGAAAAACCACACCCCTTTCGCAGTGAATATTTAGATCCTAGTTCGCGATTGGTCTCTGGAAATAGCGCTCATCAAAACCCACCCTCACTACCTAATTATGCAAGGTTCTTTTCTGCTATTGGGCAGAATTATAAAGGCGTTCACATGTTATATCCAATGGGAAGGATAACACGAAACATTTAAACTTTAAACACGCCCCGTCTTTGTCCTCAATGGCGCCAACATAGAAGTGAAGACAAATGCCATGAAAACAAACACTTTTTAATGTGATGGTGTCACTGTTCAGCTGTTCACCAGCAGTTTTTTTCAGATGTTATTGTATGCACGGTTCCCACAGTCATAAAAGCCTACAAGAAGTAGGAACAAGAAGTTCCTAAAACGTAAATTTTAAGATGAAAAGTCAAATGTCAATAACATTAACTCATTAGCAGAGCACAGCACGAACTAGAGATGATTCCCAAATATTTAATGTAAATCACATAATCAGTGGAGTTACACCCTACAGGCAACAGAATGTGTGTAACAAATTTTTACAAAATCCAGATCACATGTAGGTTCAGAATGGTGGGTTTAAAAATAAATCGAATCAAAGGAATTACATCACTTTTTGAGTAGTGCAACAAATTAATTCTAAAGTTTCTCCTGTCATATTCCTAAACAGTAAAGGCACATTTAAAGCTGAAATGTCAAGAGAATGAATTGAAAAATTAACTTATGAAATAACGGGTGAAACATAAACAATATAAACACATCAGCTAAACTATGAATAATTTCCAAATATTCAGTGCAAGTCTCAAAACAACAACAACACACACAATTCTTAAGGTTATAAGGTGTGTGAAATAAAATGTAATGAAATCCATTTCACATACCTTCATTCAAAAGGTGCTAAACATTCAACTAAAATCAAAGATTAAGTAACTCTATAAGGTGTCTTCTTTCATGTCCTAAAAATCTACAGTAAGTACATGTTTTAAGACTCACTTTTTTGGATGACCCTAGATCCTTTGTGGGATTTTGTCAACTTCCTGACCCCTGATTAGCTTTATTGATGCCCACAGGGAAATTCACTGTATGATCACCTCAATAAAAAGAAAGAAAGAGGAAAATGTAAGTAATCACCAATCCATGAATCACTGGACTAAGATGATGGAGACTTTGATGGCAGCAGGCCTGAAAGATCTTTTATATATCTTGGTTCTGTATCTTCATGCTGGGATTCACCTACTGCAGCTTTTCTGGTTCATCAGATGATCTGGATTTTTCCAAGATATCCCTCCACCTTCATTAGCATACATTTGTCATTCGTTGACATAAATAAGTACATTTTTGTATAATTCTAAGTATATACTGTAGTAACCCTGATAAAATAGTATAGTCTTTTAGTTTTTATTGAGTATTTGTTATTCAGTAAAAAGAAAAAAAGAAAAAGAAACACAGAGCATGAAAATGGTTACTGTTTATATTTTATACGATAATTACCCAAATACTGTTTTGTAATTTTATAAAATGTAAAAAAAAAAAAAAAAAAAAATCTTTCTCCATTTTGTAATAATGGTGCAAAATATAGCTAATATTGAATGAATAAATGAGGGAATACAGAGAAACTTCATCCGTTTTAATATAAACAAAATTTTTTTGTTGTTAAAGAACTGTATATCATGAAGCCAGTGTGTGAAGAAGGTGAGATCTATTTTTACTTATTAACGTGAATTTAAAATCGCCAACGTCATTCACCTGAGCTTCAGGATGTACAGGACGAAGACACGCAAATGTCCACAAGGGGGCGTGGTTGAGTTCGTTTGTAGAAACACCAAAACATGTGGATATGAGTGTCTGCAGGACATACAAAGAGGAATGAGTTTGGGATTTTTTTGGCAGAATGGTGGAAGTACCGACTCTTTATAGCATAGAATGCAACAACTATCAAAATTGGTGTTTAAAACTGTATTTTCAAGCCATTTTTTAAAAACATCATATTCACATACATGACATTTGTCGACGCAAATAAGTTTATAACAGGTTTTGTCTTTAAAGGCTGCAGTGCATCACTTAAGATACTTAGTGGAAAATGTAATGTAAAATCAAGTATAGTATAGTTTTACCTATAACTAAGTGGCGCTCTCATGGTTATGGAGCTTGTTGTTCTGCTCTAGCAACTCAGAGTTTTGTACTAAAACATATGCTGGAATTCAGAGGGCATGTAAAGTACATAACTATTGTATTTATGCATTGATAATGTTGTTGTTATTAACCTTTATTTTCTGTATGTTTTATATTCATCAAGGCAATTAATTTAAATCTGGGAAAAACATACAGTAAGAAAAAGAGAAGGCAAACAAAAATAATTTCATATAATCATGTAGTTCCTTAACACTGGCTGTGATACCTGTTACAAAGAAGCACATTTTCACATGTTGACGTATGTGCAGCCCATTGAAAAATATATTGAGGTGTTTAATATGATAATAAAATTTACTCCACATGTTATACTCCTGTGCAGACTTATTTTTCATTTATTTATTTATTTATTTATTATGTTTTTTATTATTTTCTCTATTTTATTCTATTGTTTGATAGGATTTAATACAAATTTAATCTAGTTAAAGTACTGAGTAGCAGACCACAAAGACACAGAGGAAACAACAGGTTTATTTTCATCAGAAAAGTTTCAACTGAACAAACATCTGACACATTTTCAGTATAAAATCTGTTAAAAACTGTTAAATGGTAAATAAAATTATAGAGAGAGGAACAACAGAATAAATAAAGTGAATCACAAAGAAAACAGAATATGATACCAACAGAAGCAAACAACAGATCTTTGGTAGATAATCAATGAAATAAATAAACATTAAAAAATAAAGATCTCCAGCAGGGCTCGGATTTGAGTACTATTATTGATATAAAAGGGCCAGTTCACATAAATTACGCATAATCTTTATATAAAAATGTGTGAAACATTCAGATAATGTTTTGCGATTCAAGTAACCACGAAAATCACACAAAATTGTGAAAACCTTCCCATTCATTTCTCATGAGAAAATAACTAAACCCACTTTTGAGCCACATTTCTTCATCCTGCTGTAACAAAGGAACATGGTTAAACTTTATACAGATCATTTTTAGTCACAGCTTTCACACTAATAACCTTCTGCTCATTTTGGCTCTGCTGGTACAAAAAACACTGCTGAAAACTGAAAAATCAAGGGAACAAGAAAATAAACTGAACAAGTTTTATGTCACATTCTATTAATTTCTTAATATTTAGGTAAATCCTTTAATGAAATTTCTTTCTTTTTAAATATTTGAATTTTTATAAAGTGAAGACATTCTACGAATAACACTAAAGAAATATGGAAGGCAATAAGGGCCAACGAATACAAATTCTTTGTCATTTCCACTCAGAAAAAATACAGAAGTGTATTGCATTCATGTGAAAAAATAAAAACCAGCTCTTTATTTGAATTAATGAGACGATCATCATATAAAATCAGAGCTTTTTTTTTTTTTTAATATAAAATCATTTCTCGTAATTAAGAGATAATCATCTTGTTAATTCAGAAAAACAGAGCAGATTTTATTTTTTCATGCGGATGCAATACACTTCAGTAAAAAACAGTAGAATGTTCTAACTATTTATTTCTATTCTGCTGCCACCTGCTGGTACAAATATAAGCTGTTAAAAAACACAAAATTACGTTTTACTCTTTAAACTTAAGAGTATAAACTAGAAAAATGAGCCTTGTGTCACCAAATTCTTTGTTGTTTTGTATTTTGCAATAATGAAAAATAAATTTCTCTGACAAATCAGCGAACACAGCTTACTAACTAACTATTATATAGATAATTTTATTACTATAAAATGCAAATTGTTATGTTAAACATTTATGTTTTAGATTATATAATGAAAATAGTCTTTAGTGATTGGATGAACTGACCCTTTAATGATGCTGGATGCTGGTATCCATGGAAACTGGAATGATGAGAGTGAGCACACCTGTGTGAGGATGAGGTGGGCGGGGACTGTGATGTCATCAGTCGTCCGTGTGCCACTGGAAGGTTTTGGTCGATAAACACTGAGCTGTGATTACTTGTCCATGTCAGAGTGTGTGTTCCCGTGGCGGCAGCGTGTGCAGCACCTGGTCGAGCAGCTGCAGCGCTCGGTGTAGGTGAACCTCCAACCAGCAGGGCGTGTCCTTAATGCTCTGCCGCGGATAATCACAACCCCAGCCTTTAACGAAACTCAGACGAATGATACATAACCTGCGAAGGTCATCCACACCGAGGCCTGCTGATGAGCACACGTCTGTAAAGGAAGGGGTTAATGTTCAGCACCAATGAATACACTATATATACAAACACAGCATTATGGGATAAGTTGACAGATTGCTTCACCTTGTAACAATTCACCAAAATTTAATAAATTCTCACTCTCTGTTCAACAAGACTACAACTCTTCCACAGGAGCTGTCAAACAAATTCTCACTTCATTCAGCAACGACATGAAAATATATCAAATTACTAGTCAGCAGCTGGTTAGTTAATTTTTTTATTCACAGCTGTGTTCTTCTGGACAGACTGGTGTTACTCACTGACAGCTGGAGCGATGCCTCCCACACTGCTTGGACCAGGAATTGCACCAGCAACTGCTGCTGCCTGAGACACGATGGCTGCCTGAGCCGCTGCCGCCTGCTGCTGCATCTGTCTGTGACACTGACGCAGATCAAACACCTGAAGAGACAGACAGACAGACAGGTGAGACAGACGGGTCACCAGATGCAGGTTGTGTTCATCCTTTCAGTCTATCATCACCTTGATATAAGCTCCAGGGTAGATTTTGTGAACTCCATCTCCTGGTGCTTGACCGGCTTCTCGGTCTAGGTAGAAACTCTGAACAAACACAGAGTGGTCGCTAAGGCAACGCATCCAGACATCCCCTTCCCCTCGACACTCCAGTTGAACACCCCTACCAATGTGGAGCCTGCACAGAAAAAAACAAACAAACAAACAGTGAATTTATGATTTAAAAAAAATGTTATGAAAACAAAATTCTTTAGAAAATGCCACAAGCCAATATAAAATGGAAACATCATGTTGAAAAATTATTGATGGGATGCTGTTTTTGATCAATGTATGTATTTAGAGTTTTGTGCTGTTATTTTGATGTGTTTTCATGGAGGTTACACCAAATTATTGTGTAAATGAGATGTATTATATGTCAGTACACTAGTTCAAGCTGCTTTAAACCAGTTTAATCTGGTTTAAACTGGTTACCTGGCCCGATGGCTGGCAGGTGTACGGTGGACGTTGCTCAGCTGCCCAAGGCAGAATCGATCTCCTCCTGAAGGATCCACATACCCATCCACAGTGACTAGAGGACAACTGGACTGGACCTTAAACATCTCACCCACCTGAACATCCAACTCGAAGTATGAAATAGAGCACCAAAACTCTGGACCTGAAAAAAGACAAACAGCAAAACAACAAGGAAAAAAGTGAACTACGAGATCCTTTCTGGGTGAATCTACGCCTGAGGTGGTTCAGGAGTTGAACCGTCTGTGTGTGGTTCTGTGTTTGTGTACCTGGATGGTTGGACACTGGTTGTGGATAAGGAGCTGTGCTGTGATGCTGCGACCCTGTAGAACATCAGCCATCAATTATAAAGGAACATCACACTGCACAGTAAAATAAAACTCGATTAGATAACATCATACAGAAGTGAGTATTGGGTGCATGGTGATGGTGTAAGGGAGGCTGTTGCTGGTGGCTCCGCCCACTCTGATGAGGTCCTGCAGGACTGTAGGGGGCGGGGCTATTACCTGTCCAGATGACTATAGAGACACAGAAACAGATTCAGGTGAATATATATATTATTTTTTGATGATGATACAGTAGTATTTGTGATAGAAGTAATAAAAGAGTGCGTATGGTGTGGTACAGGGGTGTCAAAGTCCAGTCCTCGAGGGTCGGTATCCTGCATGTTTTAGATGTGTTTCTCTTCCATCACACCTGAAAGTCATTATCATCATTATCAGGCTTCTGCAGAGCTGATGATGAGCTGATGATGAATTGAACCAGGTGTGTTGGAAGAGGGAAACATCTAAAATATGCAGGACACCGGCCTTCGAGGACTGGACTTTGACACCTGTGGTGTAGTACTTTACAGAGGTTTTACAGGTATGTACAAGTTTAGCGCTTTGTGTATATGTACAGATGTAACCCTTTGTGTATTAGCGTGAACAGATGTAGTTCAGGTGTATTCCAGGTGCAGTACTCCATGTCCTTCAGGTACAGGATTGAATGTTGCTGGGCTGCTTCACTCAGCACTCTATTGTATTGTAGGTGGGGTGGGGAGTTAAAGTGGTCTTGGGTTTTGAGGCATACTTCAGTCTATAATAGGTGTGTGCAGGTGTAGTACAGACTTAGTATTTTTGTGTACAGGTTTATTACAAATATAGTACTGTCAACATATGGTACGGTACCAGGTCTAGGTGTGTTGCTGTATTCAGGACTCTGCTGTGTCGTGGTTGGAGTCGGGGTGGGTGTAGGAGTTTGAGGAGGTCTGGGGGTGTGAGGAGTGTGAGGAGGGTTTGGGTGGGGTGGGGAGGCCCGGCCTCCCAGGTTTGGAGGTGGAGCAATCTGAAGGAGACCCTGAGCTTCTGTAACCCCTCCTCCACTGCTGCAGCTGGCGCCTCCTGCAATATATACAATAAGCATGTATTATTAGTACATTACATTGTACATATGTTGTATTATTAATATATATGTATTATATAAGTTTTGTCTTTGAACTGGAAACCTGATTTGTTCTTTGCATGTTAGAACATACTATTTTCTGTGACTAATACTTGAGTACTTGCAAACTTTGCAGTTTTAGTGTCGACACAACTTTTATGACAATGTTTTACTCATGTTTTGTTGAATCCATTTTAACCATTTCTTTTATCTGTTGGCACAGGTCACTTTCTGCTCAACAGAGAAATTGTCTTCAGTAAATTGTGAGAATTTGCGCTAAAATTGCTGCCACTCCCCCCAATGATCTTGATGCCCTGTTCAACTGCAGGTCCCTGAAAAAGGCTACAAGTATTAGTGCTGACTCGCGTCATCTGTTATGTGATGAATTCACATTGGTTCCATCAGGTCGTAGATACAGCCAACCACTGTGTAGAACCAATGGGTTCAAAAAATAATTTATTCCATCTGCCATGTGGTTAATGACACTCTTTAATTATTTATTGTTGTATTGTTTTTGTTTTTGTCTGTCTGCTTGCTGATTGTTCCTGTGGTTACAAAATAAATTTCCCTTCAGGGATAATAAAGATTCCTTGAACCATGAACCTTCAGTACAGTATGTGTGATTTTAAGAAAATCATTGTGTTTTTAGTTATGAAAACCCACTAACATGAATTAACAGCGGTTAATATGAACTGACAAGGTGAAAAAGAAAATGTAACTAATCTAAATACTGGTAACAGGAAGTATAATGTCTATGCATGTGAAGAATGGATCAGGTTTGAATAAAGTAACAGAATTCTCTGAATATGAATAATTTTGCAATTTTTCCATATAATGTAAGTAGAATCTCAATTAATGGAACATAGACCTAGTTTAACTCACCTGGAGGAGAGAGAGGCATGCTGGGATATATACTGATGGGGTGGGGATGAACATAGGGGTCCGAGTGTGTGGGCAGGTCAATCTGAAGACAGTCCTGTACGAACTCCTCTTTTATCAGAGTCTGAGGACCTACAGGAGGACAGGGCGGGGTGTTCAGATAATCACATTCAGAGGAGGAGACCACCCCCTCACAATGAGAGGAATCTGTAGGGTTTATTTACCTGCAGGGGGGGGCACCACCCTCTCATAGTGGTAGGGGTTCACACAGACGCTATCGTATTTCAGGTCGAAGGCAAACTGACAGAACTTGACGTGTTTGAGTTCATTCTTGTGCAGATCTGGCCAACGCCACAGACGAGCGTAGATCACATGAGGGAAACCTTTACGACCTGCGACCTGAACACACACAGAAAGGTAGATGTGGATGCACAGGAGTATTCAGACCCTTTATTTAAATTGAACATATATATTTTAGACCTTCAAATAAATCTCTGTCTGGATGTAAGATTTCATAAAGACAGTTATTAGATCGATGTCAGAACAAATGCTGCACAATGTTAGGGTTTAACAGGACAATATGTAGAACTTCAACTTTCAGATGATTACAAATTACTTGGAATTCGCTAGAGAGTGTTTAGAATAAAGAAGTCTGGAATTAAGCCAAAGATATCACTGTATTGGATTGTGGAAATATGGAATTTACTTATACCAACAGTTTAGTGCACAGGTGTCAAACATGCGGCCCGGGGGCCAAATCCAGCCCGCCAAAGGGTCCAGTCTGGCCCTTAGGATGAATTTGTGAAATGTAAAAACAGATATTAACAATTATTTTACTTCAGGTTCCACATTCAGACCAATTCAATCTGAAGTGGGTCAGATCAGTCAAATACTAACATAAAAACCTATAAATA
>JAPSES010068257.1:0-11063 GCA_029822895.1 Maxillicosta whitleyi | reverse complement strand
GGATCACCTCCAAAAAGTAATCACTTCCAGATCTCGCCATTACCAACCTATCCTGAAAATTTCATCAAAATCCATCAATAACTTTTCGAGTTATGTTGTACACAAACCAACAAACAAACAAACGCAGGCAAAAACATAACCTCCTTGGCGGAGGTAACCAGGCCCAAACAGGCCGACAGGATACTTTGTAAAAATACACTTAATGCAGTGAATCCCAACCGTTTTTTGCTTCATGACCCCAGATTAACATCACAAATTTCTGGCGACCCCAGACATTCAAATCAAAACTGAATTTGTTTTTGATCTGTAACAGTTTGCTCTGCTATCGTGCAAATAAACAGAAGTTGCAGATGAAATGTAGGCTATGTAATGTATATATTGCACCTTTTTGGTGTTTATTTGTTAGTTTCTCTTGGGGTGTCTTAGCGGGAAATCTGTCCATTCTGTGGGCTCAGACGGGGCGGAGGTAAACCACATCCAGTCAGATGAGACTCCAGTCTGTCTCTTCTGTGTTTATTTTTAGTCTTTTCATTTGGACTGAGAGGAGAAACCGCACATATATTTCTAGAGTCTTTTTTTCTCATTCCAGCTCCTGCAGCTTTAAGTCGACTAATGTAACCAATAAAATAATAATGTCAAGGAAGTGTAAAAGTATGAACGATGTACATGAAGTGTAACATTTTCGTCGTCAGTAAATAAATAATGAACTGTATGAGCGTTGAATCCACAAACTCCAGATGTTTTTACAGAAGCTCTAGTATTCATGAAAAATGGAGCCAGAATCGCACATTTCTATGGATACGCCGTCGACCGATGGTTTAAAACATTCACTGCAGGTTTCTGTTCATCAGCCGTTAAAACCACAAACATCCAAAAAATAACCCACAGAATCCACAGTTCCTGAAAGCACCGTCAGACGCTGAAGGTGATGGAGGCTGAAGCATCTGAAAGCCGATGTGTCCTGGCTCATATGTCAACGAGGAGTAGCTCGCCGTCCACACGTATGACTGTCGCCGCCGCTGACACCGTGACATGTATTTACGGTTTCCACCTGACAGAAGTGACAGAACAGTCTCCGAGGAGCTGGAATTCACCCAAACACTTCAGAACTCAACCCAGGCACTGCAGAGCTGAAACGCACAGTTTCAGGGATAAAGTAAATGAAGCACTGCTGAGATCCACAGGCGGAAAAAGACTAAAACAGACAGAAACCAAGCCCAAACAGGCTGAAACAGGTGGAAACCAGGCCCAAAGAAGGCTGAAACAGACAGAAACCAGCCTCAAACTGGCTGAAACAGACAGAAACCAGCCTCAAACTGGCTGAAACAGATGGAAACCAGGCCCAAAGAATGCTGAAACAGACAAAAACCAGGCTCAAACAGGCTCAAACAGGTGGAAACCAGGCCCAAAGAAGGCTGAAACAGGCTAAAACCAGGCCCAACCCATCTGAAATGAGCTGTAACCAGGCTGAAAATAGACAGAAACCAGGCCCAAACAGGCTGAAAACAAGCCCGGACTGATTGAAACACGCTGAAAACACATTGAAACAGACTGAAAACAGGTTGAAAAAGATGGACACCCAAACTGAATGAAGCATGACTGAGATTCACAGGCTGAAACCGCATTAAATCCAAGGCTGAAACTGGTTTCTATGGGATGGACCCTGAGGGAAAAGCAGCCTTACATACAGCACAAAAAGACAAAACAAACAAACAAAAACAACCCCTCCAGAACACAACAGCGGGTTAGAACCAGGTTGACATTGAGGTTAGTAAACATATATATTCTAAAATACATTTGCTGAAGAACTAATGTAAAAGGTCTTCTTGTACAATACTATTAATAAGACTGCTGATTGTATTTATACATTTCAGGGCATCGATATAAAGTGGATCCTCTGGATTATAAAATGATCACATGATGGAGGTTCACTTCCTGTGTCTGATGACCTTTGACCATTGTTGTGACACAAAACGAACCAACTAATCGTAAAACTAATATAACTAATTATTGTGTGAAACTATGTGATTATTTGGAGATTGTAAGTCAACATTCCGAGCTCCCATAATTCCTCAGCGCCTCTGGTTCCAAACGTCTATAAAACATAAACACTACTTGCTCATTCTGAATTGAACAGCCGATAAATCAGATGAAAGTCACATCTATGCGAGTTACACTCAAATGAAAGACAATGAATTATTTTAACATATGATGCAATTACTCAGAAAAGGTTTTTCATTAATTTCTCACATTGAAGGTTTTTTTTTTGGTGTGTTAATCTACATATATATATGCTGTTTTCATCACCTCGTCTCATACGTCGGAGTTTCTCTCATGTTTCTCATTTTGACATATTGGTTTTTCCACTGGGCTGTGAAAGTCACACCCACACACTCGTCTGCTCCCATGATCCTTCCAACACGTACAAATAGAAAACACACCCCTTAAAGCTTCATTGGCCTGGAAACCCTTTGTGTGACTGCAGGGATCGGACTCGTTCTCCTCCTCCGTCATCGTCTCCTTTCCTCACATCTGGAGTCATCAATATCCATCTATCCAGCGCCGGTGCTGCCGCTGACAAACGGCTTCTTTTATGTCACATTGGTACGTCTGTTGCTGAGGGTTGTCCAAAAGCTCTTTTTCACTTTTGTGGAAATTAATTTACAGTGGAAATAAAAAGCTTCATAAAGTTTGCAGCTGCTCATGTACAGGCCGCGTTTCTGCCGTTCTGACCCGTTCCAAACCTCCCTGGTTCAGACTTTAAAGTTAATAGAGGTGTTAATGTGTCCCGGGGTGCCGTCTTCAGCGGGTCTGCATGGACGTCCTAAACCCGGAGCGTCTTCATCAGGTCCAGAACAAACGTCACCAGACGCATTTCACTTGATATTTAAGGCTTTTTGGAGGACGGGACGAAAATATCGACTCATTGTTTAGATTCAATAGATTCAAGTAGCATGTGGTCTTTATCTGTCCTCTGAGTCCTGGACGTGGTCTTCATCTGTCCTCTGAGTCCTGGACGTGGTCTTCATCTGTCCTCTGAGTCCTGGACGTGGTCTTAATCTGTCCTCTGAGTCCTAGACATGGTCTTCATCCATCCTCTGAGTCCTGGACATGGTCTTCATCTGTCCTCTGTGTCCTGGATGTGGTCTTCATCATGGACATGGTCCTGGTCATGGTCTTCATTCCGCACACAGACGTGGTTCTGGATATGGTCTTGCGTATGTCAATTGGGGACAGAGTTGCATTCGACGGTCAGGGGTTCAGAGTAACCAGCTGGAGTTTTATTAATTTTCAGAATCATTTGGTAAAAAAGTGTTTTTAATTAGTCCGTTCTCAGTGGTGCTGTTAATGAATCTCATATGAGACGTCCCCCCTCGAATGGACGCCATCTGTCTGGATGGAAAAGACACATGGGTTTTTGAGACTAATCTTTGGGTCTTCCAGTCTATGGGAAATGTGTGTATGTATGTATGCATGTGTGTGTGTGTGTGTGTGTGTGTGTGTGTGCGTGTACATATATATATATATATATATATATATATATATACAGGTAGTCCTCGGGTTACCAATGAGTTCCGTTCCTACGCTGTGGACGTAACCCGAATTTCCATGTAAGATGGAATTAACCCTTTAGTACCCCTAAATACCCCTAAATTTCTAAATTACTATCCAAATACATACTTCATATTAATAAAATAATGTAGAGTACGTGTGTACAGTAATAGCGGACGAGACTCTGGCATCATAAAGTCAAAATAATGTGTATATATACATATATAAAGCACTGGACCTAGAAGTTAATGTGAAACCAAAAGTAACATCTAATATGAAAAGTCTGTAGGAAACAATGAACGTCCAAATCATCATCCAAATGTCTCTGTTGCAGCTGTTTATGGGGATTATAAAGTTAATTTAATGGACAAAAACAAAGTTTAAAACTGAACATGAAAATGACAAATGCAACTAACCCTACGGCTTGAACTGATATTACACAGAAAATCAGGTAAAATCAGTACAAAAAGACAAAGCCTAACACTGAACTAAAACCAGTTAAAAACAACAAAACGTGGAAAACATGAAAAACAATGAAAAATCCACCTGTAAATAATACCACTTTCAAACTAATATAATTGTATTTACTAAATGAAAGTCATGGATTTACTTTGACTTTACTTTGTTTTTTTTCTTCTTCTTAATTTTAACCCAATTTTCACAAAATCAACAGAACAAACTCATTTTCTTCTCATTTCCACCAACTATCAGTTAATTTTTATTGTATTTCATCTGTTGCAGTTTGATGTAGTATTTCATAGTGTTTTTGGGATAAAACCCTCTTATTCAGTTACATATAAAGGTTTGATCAGGTCGTTGATCCCGGATGAGCCCCCACAAACTGCCTGTGTTTATTTAGAAACTTCAAAACATATAAAACACATACATCCATTGACAGAAACACACCTTTTTAATCATTTACACACATTAAAGACTCCCTTCCACACCTGACTCTGGTTTTAGTTTTATTGGTGTTTGGTTACTATTTCCATCCTATATTTTGTTTCCGTTTGATTATTTCAGTGAACGTCTCATCATCACATACTTACTCAGTACATTTGTCTCAGTTCACCTCGTAGCTTTCTTCGATATAACACCGTTCACAGCTCTGAGTGAACACGGCTTTCTGCTGTTTCCACTTTTTATGCATTAATAGAAAATGTAAATAAAATCATCTGGATGGAAACTCACCTGACGTCAGATAAATTTACACCGCGGTAAAAACATGTTACTGTTGAAGTCTGACCTTTTACAGTGTGTTGGTTTCTTCAACTCTTCTGCCTTAAACTTGAAGTAAATAATG
The DNA here is from genome assembly GCA_029822895.1 of Maxillicosta whitleyi. Lineage (NCBI taxonomy): Eukaryota > Metazoa > Chordata > Actinopteri > Perciformes > Neosebastidae > Maxillicosta > Maxillicosta whitleyi. The sequence goes on along the minus strand of JAPSES010068257.1, from coordinate 6,208 downwards.
ATTAGTCCTGGAGTGCAGGGGCACGGCTGGGGGGCGGCTGCAGGCAGTGCTCTGCCAGGGACGAGCCCTGCCCCCGTGTGAAATGCCGTGTCAAACCAACCACAGCTGAATGGACAGTCACAGACAACCCCCCCCCCCCCCCTCTTCTAGCCTCCGGCGGTATTTTTCTGCACCCCCAAACAAGCAAAATGCCCACCCACACATGACATTCTGGCCACACCTCTGTGGTATCTCACTTAAACGTGAACATAACCTGATCAGGACGTCTTCCTTCATCTATAACCCGGTTCTACAGAGGTTCTATCTGTCCTATTGTTTCCTACAGACGTTCACCTGTAGATCCTATTATCTGGAACATCTCAGAGCTGTACGTTCACTGTGTATTCCATCCATTTACAGTGTGTCTGCTGTCGTAAAAGCCGAGTGTTGCTAATTTGCATTGATATGTGTGAGCCCCGTGAGGCGGCTGAAGCCTATTTCCATAAAGCATTAACAGTGTGGATCATTAGATCAGTGACACCGTATCCTCAGATCGTCTGACCTGCTTGCGTCATAACTCTACATGCAGGTTGGTGAACAGGGATGCATAATGTACGAGAGGCCCAGTCAATTATGCACCGTTTATTCATGCCACAACAATGTCTCGCACAATTGATTTGGTTTCTTCTGCTTCATGTTTAATTCAGCGGCGTTTTCGTCCGTTCTTTCCATTGTCTCTACTCGACCAACATGGACGTGTGTTGTGTTACCGTCGTGCATCACATCCCTCCGTGACTCCACCGACCTCCATCACTTTCGCTGCAGTTCCTACCAGTTTAACTAGATGTACATTTAATATGACACCAATGTGGACGTGTCCAAAGCTGCACTTCCTCTCAAGGCCACTCAGGTCCTCAGACCCTCATTGAGCCCTGCAGCACCTCAATATATAATAACTGCAATATGTAATTTTCCACCTCATAGTGTAATAACAGTGTATTTTGTGATAACATACCATTTTCTAATCAAATTCTTGAACACATTTTGTAATAACTTATTACACATCCTCTTGACACCCACCAAAGTGAAGTTTTAGCTTTTTTGCATTAAACAACTGTCTGTCTGTCTGTCCATGTGTTATCCAATGACCAAAGGGTTGGTGGTTCAAATCCTGGCTCCCACTGTCCACATGTCGAAGTGTCCTTGAGCAAGACACTGAACCCTAAATTGCTACCAGTAGGGTCTGGAACGGCCTTGCATGGTACATTACCATAGTAGCTGTCTACTGGTGTGTGTGTGTGTGTGTGAGGCTATGTAAAGCGCTTCAAGTACCAAGGTGTGGAAAAGCGCTATATAAGTGCATTCCATTTACCATTCTTAATCAGAAACTGCATAATGTAGCATTTTTTTCAATATATTTCTAAAAATAATATTTATTTATTTACATTTTTAAAGTAAAACCGTGAAACTTTTGTCCCTTACAGAGCACAAAAATGCATTGCTGGGTCTCAGGAGGATATCGCAACAGTTATTCCGAAATGTGTGGGTGTAGCATTGGAAAAAAAACCCTCATATCAGCATAACAACATTAAGCATTCCAGCTTAATTAAAATTAAGATGTTTCATTGGTCAAACCTACATCAAATGTAACTACATATTATAATGGTAAATAGTAAAGCGCTTTCCATAGGCCTCACATTCACACACACACTCATACACCAGTAGACGGCTACTATGCTAATCTACCACGTACTACTATGCCAGACCCTACTGGGAGCAATTTAGGGTTCAGTGTCTTGCTCAGGGACACTTCGACATGTGGGAGCCAGGATTTGAACCGCCAACCCTGTGGTCACTGGACAACCTGCTCTACCAACTGAGCCACAGCCGCCCTGTGAAGAATGAGCTGGAGACAACAGCTACACTAATATCACTGTTGCAAAACTTACCGGTGCACTGACATTTTGGACGACACACACACATGCACATGCACACACACACACAAAAAAAACACATATAAAAATAGAACAGAAAATATCTTTATCTCAGCTCCATTTGTGTGTTAATGCAACAGCAGGAGATAAAAGTAAATGAACATCAAATGACCAATTAACAAAAAGATTTGGGATATTTCCGATGAATGACCAACTACTGTTTTAAATGAATTCTAATTAAGACGGAATGCTAAATGTTTTCTTCTGGTTTGGTGATTTTTCCAATTAAGGCATCAATTTCAATGATTTTTTCAGTTTATGACCACTGCAGACCAATGAATTGAATGAATGAATAAATGATTTATTTAGTTTTAAAATGGGACAGTTTGTATTAAGGAACCTTATGGCTTTTCAATCTTGAGTCCCATTGGAAGAAAAACAAATTACAGATGATATAATACTGTAAATAATCAGAGACGTACAAAAAAGAAAAATAAGCAATAACACATAGTGTAGACAGACAAAAACAGCTTAACACATATATGATCCATATGTTGGACTCTATATGATACTAAATACATTTCCATCCAACTGTTTTTTACTGAAGAAAAAGTTGTGTTTAAAGTGTCTGGTAGAAATGCACTAAGAAAGAAAGACTGCTAAGAAGTTTTTATATTTGAGTCTGAGTGTAAAAGTGAGAATATCAATAAAGGATCAATACATGTAATGAAAACTGGAGAGATTTGAGGAATAATTCATTGTGTTCATGAGGAAACTGGAACAGATACTTAAAGAAAAATAAATAACACATCGGATGGAAACTATCACTATGAATGAAGCAAAACAAACTGTGGATGAGGGTCAGCTCAGGCTAAAACTAAAACCAGACCCAGGTTTTATTTATATAGGTCTAAATAATCAAATGTTTTTCCTGTTAATAGATTAAGAATTGTCTCTAGAAAGTATAAATTGTGGTTTTTATTTTGCTGATAAAGATGAAACAACATTTTACACATCATAGAAACAGGAGGTCTGTGAATGTTTGCTGCTGAAATGCACCTTGGGAGTTGTAGTGTGTTACTATTATTCATCATTTTCTGTTTTTCTGAGTTTCTGAATGGGAATTATTAATGATGGGTTTGATAGATGATGGATTAAAATATAAAAAAGATAACCCAGGACTGGACTAGACTGAGCCGGACTGAACTGAAATGATCCACAGTGGAAACATGGACCTGGAAACACTTTGATTTTTATATAAACTATCAATTTTCTCAGTTTAAAGATGATTTCTATGTTTTCTATGCCCTACTGTAAATAAAATATAAGTTTATGATATTTATAAATCATTGCATTTTGTTTGTCATTTACATTTAATGCCACATCCTAACATTTTTGGAATTCCTGTAGTAACTCTGCAGGTCGATCAGCTCCTAAACATCTGTGTCTACACGTTCCAGGTTTTTAGTCAACAGCAGATATTTAGTAAAGCTAAAAGACGGTTTTCTGCAGAGCTTTTAGTAAATATGGAATCATTCTGAGAATCCAAATAGAACTTTAAAGTCATGACTGTACTTTAGAGGAGATTTTCCTGGTTTTGGAGGCGTTTCTCCGTGGGTTTTGTGTGTAAACATCATAAACTTACCCAGTGTTCCTCCTGTCAGTCCAGTCTTTCACACTGCGTTAAAAGAGAAGCAGCAGAAAGTTGGCGTTTGGGTGAAATCCCTCAGTAATTCAGCTCTGTGCATGTGTGTGCATACGGCCGGAGGTCAGAGGAGCTGCCAAATGATTTTCAGTGCGAGGTCGTAAGGTCAACGTCAAGGTGCGGAGAGCGAGGCTGGCCCGGACCTCCAGCTGAATGTCAATGCAGACGCCTCCCCCTCTGTGGGATCACATTTACATCAACAATCACAGCCATCCTCCTCTCTATCTCTCCTTCTCTTTCTGTCTCTCCCTTTCTCACCTACAGGCCGAGCGAGGCGAGCAGCCGGAATGCAGACTCTCCGCCACGACCTCGAACGCGATCCGAGCTCGGAGACGGTGTCGAGTGGAGGTAAGAACAAATGGCAAACGCACGGATGGAGCTGAGATGGAAGTAAAACCAGTTGAGTCAATGTATGTGAATATGACGGACACGTAGAACAATAGAGGCGTCATCAGTTCAGGTTCTACAGATGTCTTTAATCACACGCCTCTAAACGGGCCTTTAACAGACCCTGGACAAACCGTGGTGTAAAGTCAGCTTATATGTACAGCACATAAAGAAAACTGAAACCACAAAACTCCAAGGCCCACGGTGCCACAAGGAACATAAAAAACAACTACAATACATATAAATATACGATATAACCAGTAGTGTAGCCCAGGGTATACAGTGTATTCCTACTTATTTTTCAGTCAGTATTGTATATACCCACTTCTAAACCCCCCCTAATGTGCACCATTCAGTAATATCTGAGCCAAATTGCCCATTTTTTCCCTAAGACGATGAAGCTTTGACCCGCCCTACTCTGCCTCTAATTGGCTAGTACTTGGCACCTTTATTGATTAGATTGGTTAACTTAAGGAATGAGGGCCGATGAGCCAATCAGAGGCAGAGTAAGGCGGGTCATACCGAGGAAAATATTGCCAACTAGTGCTGGCCACGTCTAGAACCTGATTGGACAGGTTCTAGTGCCACCCCAGTTGATTGACAGGTCACTGCACGTCTCATTGAAAGACGTGACTGGATAGCTTAGTGGTTAACACTTTGGTATGGAAGGTTGCCAGCTTGAATCCCAGGTGGGCCCTTGGGTAAGGTCCTTTTTATGCTATATACTGTATGCTTATACCTTGTAAGTTGCTTTGGATAAAAGCGTCAGCCAAATGTAATGTAATGAAAGATGTGTGATTGTTGGAAATGTGAATAAGAAAGGGAGAATAAACATGTTTCAAATGAGTGACACAAATCCAGAGAACCTATTTTCATGAAATACATAATTCTAAGATAAGTTTTAAGTCAGTTTCGTAATGCGTCACTGTTTCAAACTACTGGTCATATGACTGACCATTTAGAGGAGAAGCGATATTGTCACCAATACTTAAACTGTGCGAGTCGGCTAATGTTACGAAAGGCTAACGTTATGAAAGGCTAACGTTATCCTATGTTTACCTCATGTTGAATACATTTACATGCAGTTGCTTGTTTGACCAGTAAAACCTACAAACTGCTCCTGATCAAGTCATGATGATTTTATAATAGTGAGCAAATACTACTGATGGATTTTTTGGGTGAACTAAATAGAGAAGTCTTACATGTTAGTGTTTCTAAAACAGGGTTTTTCTGGAGTACTAAAACAAGAGAGACAAAATTTAGAGTATACCCACTTCTCCAGGGAACACTACACCACTGACTATAACAACAAACAGCAGGAGATGGAGAGAATAAACAAACAGTAAAGTGACAGATAATTATTGAGTTTATTGGGAATAAAACACTGTATATTGACCACAAAATCATGGAATGTGTAGAGGAGAAGCAACATCTGTAAAGGATACAAGAAGAGAGCAATGAAAAAGTGATGTAAAAGATGTAAAAAGATTAAAGTACTGCAAAAAAGAAAATATGCCAAAGATACAACAAGATGAAAATGATGCAAAAGACTGAACAAGATAGAAACATTTATTATGAAAATCAACTGTAAATGTTCATGATGAAACTTTATGAGGTTATCGTAATAAACGTTCCAATATTTTCCATGTGTTCATACATTTGAGTTTGTCTACATCATTGTGTTGATGTTCATCTTCGTCTTTTTGGTTCTTTCTGGTCGTTTTGGATCCTGTGTGATAGTGTGTGTTCACTTTCTGTCCAGTTGTAAACAGACAAAAACATCCATCATCTGATTTAAATACAGACACTGCATCGTTTTATGCCCGATAATGTTTGAACATAGTGAGTTTTGAGGTTTGGTCTGTGGTCAGGATCCTGTCCAGGTCTTCATGAACCCATATAATCCTCTGTCAGACCATTGGACCCCCCCCCCCCCCCAGAAGACCTGCATCATCCTCTGTCTGAGCTTCTGTAAAGAACATCCGCTCATGTTCCCTGTTCTCCAAGTCCATGTCTTGCATCTGTGCTGTGAGTTCCCACCTGTTTCTTATAATCCCCTGCACCCCCCCATTCACTAGTTATCCTCACCTGCCCCCTCCCCTTCCAGCCCCTCTGTGGAGCGGACTCAGCTCTTGCCAGAAAAAGTAGGTATGTTGTTGTACCTGAAAAAGAACTGCTGAACATGTGCAGTACAGTTCATGCT
>JAPSES010068246.1:0-11063 GCA_029822895.1 Maxillicosta whitleyi | reverse complement strand
CAAGTTTGAAAAAAGACTTTTTGAACACCAAATTTAATTTTTATACAGAAAATAATGACAGTACATCTGAAACAAATAATTATAACAATATATTCGAGAGAAAAAGCATGTTATTTTGCCTCATTCAAATCATGCAAAAACTGTCTATCGCACCTTAATATCTGAACATTTAAATATGTAAACTAAAGTGGAATCACATTTGTAAATGAATGTCTTCTGGTTTTTGAAATGTAAATAAACCAATGTACTGTGATAAAACAACAAAATTGCAATAACTGCATTAACCATCACAGTGAAGTCTAACTGTAACTGTACTTCAAACAAATCTGAATAAGGAAAAACAGTTCAATAACAAGTTCAATATTCGCTTTAAAGATATCTGGCGCCATCTAGCGTTGTGAATGGGTATGTCTAGATCTCGAATGTAAGACGACCCCACTTTTTCAGTCTTATTTCAATGCAAAAAACAGTCTTATATTCGGGCCAATACGGTATTCACAAGTTTTGGTGTAAATACATGAAAATGTTTACAAAGTTGTGAGTATTTATTTAATATTATGGTAGTATTTTACCAATTTGACCCATGTGAAATTGAAGTCCGGCAAGTTTGCGTGCCTAGAATAAAATGTTTTTCTTCCAAAAACAGCACGTGTTCACAACAGTGATTTATTTACATCACAAACCAATGTCCACAAAAGTGTTCCACCTCCTAATCATTTGGCCCTATTTTCTCTCTCTTCATATCTCTGAGTGCTGGCACAAGATTACAGCTAGTCTACCTGTTTCACTGCTAAAACAGTAGTGTACTAGTGCGCAGCAGTCAGCAGCATGACAGCGCACTGATACTAAATGACAGAAAGTAGGGCCAAGTGGTTATGATGTGTGACTTTTTTGTGGACATTAGTTTGTGATGCAAATAAATCACTCTTTTGAACACATGCTGTTCTGAGAAGGAAAACGTTTTATTATAGTGACCCCCGCAAACTTGCCGGACTACTTTCGTTTTGACCAAAAATGGACCAGAACTGTCGGGGGTAAGTCAGTGTGGATGTACTACACTGATGTCATACAGATTCATGTCAAAAATCCCAAACGATCCCTTTAAGTTGAGCTACATGACGGTCTGGCCAGCTTTATTGTGGCCTATTACTAATGTAACGTTTGTCAGAAAACATAGGAAAAAACTGTGTATTGTGTTGTCAGCTTTATAGAGGTTCTCTAAGCCACTCTTGATTATTATGCCCTTTTTTTTGGCTGGAGCACCTGCCCCCCCCCAAAATGTCTGTGCATGTTCCTGATGAACAGCACCATAGGAACGCCACTAGGGAGGTATCCAAGATGAACTTCTGAACACTTTAGTTTCACCATGTAACATCTGTCTGCACGTTAAACAACATTCCATCTTTATGGTTTTTCCAGAGGTCAAAGAAACAGATTACTGGTTTTGTTTTTATTTATTTTTTTGTCTTTTCAGATGCATTCATGTCACTTCATGCATATGTGTTCCTCCTAGAATTGCCCAGACTGGTTATATGAAGCCAACCAACACTACATGGCAGATTCTCCAGACACCAGACCCGCTGCTTTTTCCTCCACACCACTAACACACAGGCCCCGTCCAGTCGTATCCATTCCTCTTTCACCGTCGTCCATGATCACTCCACTGGTATTCGGTCCAGTGACGAGCGCTGACTGGCCCATTAGTTCCACGTGCAGCCTTATTGGTTCGGCCTGGGACGGTGTGAGGTTCCGTCCTGGCTGCTCTGACCAGGGTCCCATCAGTGCTGCTGCGTATCTCCATCTGTTAGGGGAATCCTTGTCGCTGATTGGACACCATCTCCAGGAGACAAATGTAAGTAAAACAGTTAATTATTGTCTTAGACAGAGGTTCCCAAAGTGTGTGTGTGTGTGTGTGTGTGTGTGTAAGAAACTCACGTGACACGTTTGAGGAAAAATACATTAAATAAGTTATAGTGTGCTGAATACAAAATAAATAATGACAATTGATGCTGAAATATAAAACACAACAAATACATTCATATAATAGTTTTAATGTCAGTCATCTTGTTTAAGCTTTGGTAACATCGTAAGAATATTTCTACTATTCAAAACAGGTTAATTTGAGTAGCTAACTAATGCGTTTTGGTGATAAAAGGTTCATTTATTAAATAATGACCAATTTATTTTTCTGATTAATTAAAGAGGGTACTTTTCAGTTTATATTTTACACACAAAATTTGTTAAAAATGTTTTATGTATTACAGTTAAATACATGTTTGTTTACAATGTTTTGAATATATAAACAGACATCTTCGACACAGGAACAAATGTTGCCTTTTTTTTCTTTTTTTTTTCCAGTGAGAGTTGGGGGTACTTGGCTAAAAAAAAAAAAAAAAAAAGTAGACTTCAGGGGGTACTAAAAGTTTTCAGAATCACTGATACCTGGATTTTTTTATGTTCTGCTCAAACCACAGCAAACACTCAAATGCATTATTGTGGGTAAATTTGATGTTTGCTGTGCAAGGGTTCAGAGCAAATACAACAACTGGACATTATTGGGTCAGTGATTTTCAACCTTTGTTTTGCCAAAATCCCAGAGCCCCTGACATATGACAGACTTTTCCCTCCCATCTGTTTTACTGACAGATGTGTTGTCTTTAAAACTAATATTTATTTAACCCATAAAGACCCAAGCATCCATGATGGTCCAGAACTTTGTAGTGATCTAAACTGTTTAATACCTGTTGATCCAATAATCCTATCAATCCATGTAAAAAAAAAAAAAAAAAGTTGTAAAATACAGTTTTTCATTGTTTCATGGTCATCAGATATTCCATTTGGACATTCAGAGGCTCTGTAGTTACCGTGGAAACACTGTCATCTTCTACATTGATTCACCAGTAAAACCCATGGAGTTGGATCAATGACAGTGGATGGACACACTGGGTTTATGTTCAGTTAATGACAGATTTTTGCGGAAATAGTCACTCGATCTTCCATTTTCTTTGTTTCTGATGTAATCTTTGAATTTACTGAGATTTTATGAACATCTACGGTTACAAATCTAGAAAAATACCAGGTTTTTACTGAATAAATGCAAAGTAAAGAGGATGATATTACAATAAACAGTGATAAACCAAATATATATATAATTTTTTTTTTTGCAAACTGACACAAAATCACACTGGGTCTTTATGGGTCAAGTCTATTTAAGCAGTTCACTACATTTATAATGTACACATTGAGGAAAATATACAGAGGTACAGTCATACTACTGCTCTACACTGAATTTTCATCACTTTATATCTTATTTTCTCCTATTGAAGCACTACAGACTTATTTGTGAGCGTCTCTTTGGTGCCCCCTAGTGGGCCTCACCTGCTATTGAGAACCACGTCTTTGTTTTCACATTCAATTACAAGAAAAAAAAAAAAAAAAAGGATTATTGTTAGACTTTATGTTTTAGACTAACCTCACTAACCTGTATAGTTTTTCATGGTGACATGTGTCTTTGAGGCAATTTATGAAATATGTTTTGCGTTTATGTTTATGTTTAATGTGATTGGTTTTGATGACAAATGTGTTTCATACATGCACAAAAACAGCAAAAGGTTGTTTTTTTTTATTTATATCCTCTATTTTGTGTCAAACCAACCACAGATTGATGTTTATAAGGACATTAAAAAAAAACACCATGAAACAATATTAGACTCATTACATGTAGACTAATATGTTTCAAGCATTTAAAAAAAAAATAGTTTTGATAAGGACAGCTAAGAAATAGAAAAGGTGCATCATCAAAATACTAAATATTTAATTAAATAAATCATTATTTATGCTGTATAAATGTCTGGTTTAGTTTACAAGAACACAGTCAGGAGGAAGACGGCAGACTTTAGAGCAGTCCAGAATTGACACTGACATTGATAACCTCCATATTTCAATATCAGAAAAGACTAGTTTTGCATGATATTCTTGTGTTTTGAGGCACACCTGAATGTTGACATGAAAATAGAAATACTGGTATATCCAGAACTAACTTATGTAACTATAAACCAGTGACACTGTTCCTCTGATGTTGACCGAGTGACGGATAGAGTACATGTCTGCACATGTTAAACAATACTTTGTCAACACATCGCTGTCACTGAGCCATCTCCAAGGCCAAGGAGGGTCTGGTTCATGTTGTGTGCAGACAGCATGCTTTTATTATATTATACACCACTTCTTGTCTTTGTGAGTTTGCAGAAGCTGGTGTGTGTGTCTGGTAGTTTGTCTCTGCTCTTGGACTCTCTGCTGTGTGCCCTGGCTCCCTTAATCTCCCTCACCTCACAGATACCGGAGCTGAGGAGCTGTTTACAGCACACATTGGTGGGACACACACCTGCTGCACACATGTACAAATCACAAATTATAAGTCTTGTGCATATGTGCTAACCATCATCAAACATGTTTCTGTTCTACACGCTTTCTTTAAAGGATTCCACGATGGAGACTATTTCCTATGTGATGCCGGGACTGTGAGGATGGTCAAAGACACCTTAAATATACCTTAGAAAATGTACTTTTTCTGTAAAACATTATTTATTTGTACCGTAGAATAATTTTGTTAACCCAGTTTGTACAGGAAAAAGCCCCACACACTCAACGTATGCAACGTCACAACAGGTATTTCCATTATTTTTGCGGCACGTCATGTTCTTAAACCTACAGCCGATCAACCAAAGTAACACCAGATCATAACAGAACTGCCCCAGAGCAATGGATGATGGGTAATCCCTTCATCCATCACTCTGGAACAGGGTCAGTGTGGACTCATCAGATCACATGACCTTTTTCCATTGACACACAGTCCAATCTTTATTGTCTTTATCAAACTTGTGGTTCAACTGGTCACAAGTGAAACCTATTCCTCCCTGCGGTAAATTATCTAATGGAAGGATCTGAACTGTTTGCTCAGTTCATTCCAGATGATGACTGGTTTTTGCCTGGGCTGTGTATTATATTGCTGAATAATGTTGTATTAGTTGGCTGTTAAAATGCATTACATACACTAATTAAACAGTCTTTTGTGATATTGATCAAGCATGTCCTTAAATTCAGTGTGAATGTATAGGATTCATTAAAAAAAAAAAAAAGAAGAAATGGTTCAGTTTAAGATGTTTGCCTCTGACACTGTTTTATGTGATGGTTCTGTCACATTTAATTACACAAAACCACAAATTTACATCCATTGTTAGGTTGGCAGGCAGGCACAGCTCTGGATTATCATTATTACTAAACCTTCATTCAGTTTACATACATATATGCAAAATGTGTGTTCTTCTTTTAACCCGTACGTGGAAGATGCTTTTATCTGTGATGCCTGTAACTGCTGTAACAGTCACCAATGGTTTAAAGAACTACACCTGACATGTAAGCATGTTACATACCATCTTTCATCTTTATAGTTATGCCCTGAGTCCTAAATGTGCAGCATCTTCATCCCCCCTGCAGCCTTTTAAATATTTAGGTGTATTTGATCAGCTATCGTCACCCTAATGGACATTTTATTTGACAATCATGCATGAGTTTGGCATTTAACAGGTGTGGTACATAAACCTCCAATGATTCACATGTGCCTGGGGATACACCTCCTCCACCCCGTCTTGGAATGCTTTGCAGCCTGCGGACAAAGAAACCTGTTGTGTATGTAAAAAATACTCATGAGTTTTTGTTCCTTGTGTTTTTTTTTTTTTTTTTTTTTAAGCGCATGTGTTGAGAACTGGGAGTGTTGAGGCTGGTACCTCCCTTAGACTGTGAAGCTCAACCTGCTGCGGGCATTTGTTAGTAGTCGAGTGGCAGCAGACGTGTTCTGAAGTTGTCCGGTGTAATTTAGAGGCAACTAACCAGACTCAACACGCAGAGAGATAATACAGGAAGACAATTTTGAAGACTTAACACAGCTGAGTGAGTATGTTTCTTCTCTTTACAATGAAGCATGCTAAGGATTTAACAATAAAAAAGTCAATTATACATTACATAATTTACTCATCCATGTCACGTTAAAGTATATTTCTAATAGCTATAATAGACAAAGCAAATAGAATTCATCACGTCATTATACTTAACATATTACCAGTGCCACGCCTGTTTAATATTAAATACGGCAGCACAAGACTTAAATATTCAGTTTCGTGTTTGCTTCTATCTACACTGGGGGGTGTTTTGTACATATTTGCTTATCAGTCCAAATATACTTTAAAACTCCATGCAGAATGTAGTTTGACGGGACTTACGAGGTGTGGCATATCATGCTCACTAAGCAAAAAAAGGATGTGGAAATGGAAAACTGGTTCTAGTGAAATAAATGCACTAATGGGCAGAGACTTAGCCATTATCGATTATCATAGTTCTTGTTAAATCATGCACATCGGGTAAAAAAGGTGACATGAATGTATTGTGTGAAAGAAAAGCTTGACTGGAAACTAAGAAAAATGTGCCTTTCAACTGTTGGGACACGTGCACAAGAAGAAAAACGTGCACTTCATGTCAGTAGATGAGATGAATGTGGAAGTCATTAAACGTTGAAGGTAGTATGGGCTCCACATTGTTGTTTTGTTTGGTTAATACAGTTGTTTTCTCATTCATGACTTCAATTTACCTCAACCAGCAATGAGTGGCCGCTTCAGTGGGAGCTACTATGAGGCCTCCCCAGAGCTCAGACTGGTTCTTCTGGGGAACATTGGCTGTGGAAAGACCTCGTCCGGTGACACCATCCTGAACCAGCAGTCGCCCATCTCTCCTTCTGTGTCCCGGAGCTCCCAGCTCAGGCAGGGCTTCTCTGAAGGCAGAAAGGTGACCCTGGTGGAGGCGCCCAGATGGTACTGGAATGGTGGTCTGATGGAGGACAGTGTCAGGAAAGAAACGGAGCGAGCGATGAAGCTGGTGGCACCTGGCCCTCATGCAGTTCTGCTGCTAATTCCTGTCAACCAGTTCACTGAGGTTGGACAGTTTTCAGGATGCTACATGTCTTGTTTCACTTTCATTTCTACTCAGATGTTCATTCCTCACTGATGAGAGCTCGTTGGACCACTGTATCCAAACACACTAAATAAAAACCAGGAACTGATTTTATCATTTGGCTGTTAGATGGAGAACCAGGTTCCTGCAGAGCTGGAGAAGGTGTTTGGGGAGGAGGTGTTTGATCACACCCTGGTCCTGCTGACCTGTGGGGACTACTTGATGGGAAGGACAGTGGAGGTATTTCCTGTTTATTAATGACATTGTTTACTTCTTGGACTTATAACAGATTTGAAAATCTGACAAATACTAATTACGTCTGTGCTCATGCATAATTTGACAGGCTCTATAATCACCATCCATTTCCCAGGATGATGATAATAACATGCTTTATGTCTGGTGTATCAAACTTTTAGTTGAAATATATTTTTTACGCACAAAAAATAAACATTCGGAGTCGTTATTATGCCAGTATTTTACTCGTCCGACCTAAATGAGATCAGATTGGCATGTATGTGGCCCCTGAATGAAAGGATTTTGGCACCTGTCAACTGTGAGTATCGTCAACGTCAATTTTTGCATTTTACAAATTCGTCCCACAGGATGGATTGGACCCGCTGGTGGTTATGTTTGACTAACCCAAATTTGGTTATTAAAATATAACATGGCACAACACAGTGATTTGAAAGTTCAGTTTTTTAAAAGTGAAACATGCATTTTATGCATAAAATATATAATAATGAAGCTTGTTTCATATATGTGATGATATATTTTTTAATAGATTACCTAAAAAAACATTATGCATTTCAAATCCACCCTTTCACATTTTGGGGCAATGTGATTATTGTAGAGGATTTGACTTATCTCTTTTGTTTTTCAGCTGTAGTAATAGAGCACAGGGAGAGTTGCATGTACTTATTATAGTACAAACACTGATTGTGGGGTCACATACTCTTTACATTTCCACACTATTCCGTATGCTGCTTTAACAGAGTAAATAATTGGACAGTGGATTTAAAAAAAATACAAAATACAATATTTTGCTATTACTCGTATTTGAGTTGAACATTTAATAAATCTGGCGAACACCATGTGTATATGTGTGGTATTTTGTTCTTTGGGTTAGTGGAAGTGCTGGAACCTTCTGTTAGTTTGAAAATGATGCTACCCAGTATTTGTAGGCACTATAGGAGATATTTTAAGCAAAATTCACACGATACAATCCTTTTCCATAGGAGTATTTACAGAAAGAGCACCCAGGCCTGACACAGATAATAGATCGCTGTAACGGAAGGTACCATGTCTTCAATAATCGGCGGCAACAGGACAGGGAACAGGTCAGGCAGCTGTTGGAAAAGGTAAGAGGCACAAAACCAGGAGTTATTTATTGTTTTTTATAATGATGTCGGTAGTGGATTCGCATATTCAGTCATTTAAGTTGTATAATGTTTCACTACTGTTGCGTTCTACATGCGTCGTTGAGGTTGTTTTGGTTGGTGTTGAAAGGTGTCTTAATATATTTGGAGTTATTTTTTTCCCAGCACCACCCAGTTTCACACATACAGTCACACCCATCCATAGACGGGACAGGTTTGGACATTAAAACAACCACACATACTTCATTATCACTAATAGGAATGGAACTTATAGCGTAGATTAATGTAGAAACTGTCACATGCAACATGATTATTTTCATATATTAGTATAAATATGAACATAGGATGTAAATTTTCTGTTTATTTAACAGGTGGACAGAATCGTGCATAAAAGTGGGACACTGTCCTTGAAAACAGCCGAGGAGAGAGAGCTGGAGAGAAGGATAAAAGAAAGAAAGCATGAACTGATGGAAAGCTACAGAGCTCAAAAGGAACAACAAAGAGAGGTCATGGCTTCGTTGTACACCACAAACACACAAACGCAACCGAGCAGCAACCGTGGTTTGGAGAGACTGAGTAAAGAGCAGAGGGATGAAACGAAGGAGGGAGGAGTGGAGGTGAATCAAGTGTCTAATGGGCTTCACTCGACCCAAAACCCAGAGAAAGAGTCACAACCTGATGACAAGGGGCTGAAGAGGACCCCCAGTTTCAGATTAAACGCAGGTAAACGCACTTTAGTTACTACTTATGTTAATGTAAATAAAGCTAAATAATTAAAAAAATGAGAGGAAATGAGCAGATTTTACATTTGCTATTTTCCCTCTGAAGATGGCGCTGTACTTTCACAAATGTCTGAAGCTAAAAGAGCACCAAAAATAACCACTACTTGTAAGTTACACCCTTTTATGGTGGTACAAACTAGAGCAGTGGACCATCACCATGGTTTGTGCTGATAAATTTGCATAAATCTACACATTTTTTTCAGTTCATCACAGAATAAACAGCTTTGAAGACAGATCCCCCCAGGTGTCTCCCACCTCCTCGTCCTATTCATCTGTCTTCTCCTCAGTGCCCTCCTCACCAACCTTTGCATCCTCACCTGACGTCGCCTCCTCCTACTCCTCCTTCACCACATCCTCTCCAGAGCTGCGTCTGGTGGTAGTTGGACGATCTGGGGCTGGGAAGAGTGCTGCTGGGAACTGTATCCTAGGCCGGGAGGAGTTCAGGTCCCATGAGGAAAGTTTGTCAGAGATCACTCATGAGTGTGAAAAAAAGAAAGCTGTGGTCGCAGGAAGAAAGGTCAGTATTTAGAAACTTTTTTGGTCATCTTCTTAGTTGCCCGGAGAGTTTATTCATTATTTTTAGATGAAAACTAAAAATGGCAACAAGTAATGACACAAAACTACATTAAATAGAAGAGAAATCAGATTTAGTGACAGTAGTTCTTGGTTCAGACATGGTTTAGATCACAGGTGTCGAACAAATAATAGCATAATAAAATATTCTTCTTGGTTTAATGTGGAAAAAATACTACATTATGCATATCAGTAATAACAGCTTCTAATTGTTCTTTGTTTTGGCACAAAAATAAGGTATGGCAGATTTATTTCTACAGCACATTTCATGTACAAGACAATTCAAAGTGCTTTACATAAAACATTAAGAGCATTACAACAGGGAAGCAATAATAAAAAAAAAAAGTATAGACATGAGATAAAAAGGATTAAAGATGAAAAACATTGTTTTGGTACTAAAATAAAAGTAAATCATGAAAATATTTGAAGTTGAAAAGTTTGGAGTTGTCATTATTTATCAGCTATTTTGTTATTATTTTACTTGTTGAAATTAAATGTGTTGTTAAATGTGGCCCCTGAGCAAAAAATAAGTTTGACACCCCTGGTATAGATGTTTAGAGAAGCAACTTGTGATTGAATCAAATTAAATTCAGTTCAATTTAGCCTTCATTATCAATTAAAATTAAAAAGGCACCACATCACACACTGAAAAGACACGAGACATCTAAATCAATCATGTAAACATATGTGTATCAATTAGTAAAATTTGGTATGAAAAATTAAAATAAGTGAAGTCCTTATTTACTCCCTGCTCATCTGCAGTGTTTGTAGTGTCTTCCTGCATGTTAGTGATGGGTTAAAGGCAAAGGATCGATTTCAGTGTTGTATGTTCACATGTACAATATATAATGACAAATACTAAAGGTCTAAAAAAAAAAAAAAAAAAAAAAAGGCTTTGGAAAATATAAGGCCTGACACAGTTGTTTTTTTAATCATGCCTCTTTAGTCCTAGCTTTTTGAGCTTCTATAGATCAAGACTTTTCCCAAAATAAATTGAACAGGGTCAATTCCCATAAAAACTAGTTTTGCATTCATAAACTAATCTGAAATAATAATTTAAAAAAACAACGAAAAACTTAATGATAATATCACTGCATTTGCCAGAAAAGTCAAATCATGTCTTGCCGCTGTACTTCTTGCGCATGGAAAAATCCAGATTTGACTATTTACGTGTGTTTTTATTATTATTATTATTATTATTATTATTATTATTACCTCCACCAAGGAGGTTATGTTTTTGCCATGTGTTTGTTTGTTTGTCTGTTTGTGTGCAACATAACTCAAAAAGTTATGAACGGATTTTGATGAAATTTTCAGGATTTGTTGGCAA
>JAPSES010068235.1:0-11063 GCA_029822895.1 Maxillicosta whitleyi | reverse complement strand
TCAAACGGTTATCGTCACTGTCAACATATTTTACCGCGGTTACCGTGCACAACGGTAATCGTGACAGCCCTACACTGGGGCGACCATGGCTCAGGAGGTAGAGCAGGTTGTCGGGTAACCAAAGGGTTGGCAGTTTGAATCCTGTTCTGTCCTAGTCTTGTGCCATTGTATCACGACACCTCACCCATGTTGCCTCCACTCACACTGGTGTATGAATACATATGAATGTCCAGTGGTGGTTGGGGGGGGGTTCTGTGGTGTGAATTGGCAGCCATACTTCCTACTACAAATGTAGTTTACCACCACCAGAGTGTGAATGTGTGAGCAAATTAATAACAGATCAGTTATATAAAGCAATTTAGGTGCCTTGGAAAGGACTGTAGCAATCAAATCCATTATCATCATCATTATTATTATTGTTGTTGTTATTAATTTTCTAATCATGTCAGACTTCACACTGTTTTCTCCAAGTTTGAGTTTGATCAGTATTTGAGTTTAATAGAATTAACAGTTAAAGGGATAGTTGGGGATTTTTGACATGAATCTGTATGGCATCCTTGTCATCAGTGTCCTACAGCCACACTTCGACCAAAACCGGACCAGAACTGGGCTCATAGACACTGTTGGTGGTAAGTCAGTGAGCATTTTATGGCGGACAGTGACAGCCTGCGCTTAGAAGAGAGGAGAGAAAGTGGACTGTTGGTCCGTTTGTAAGAGGGTCTTCTCTGATAATCATGTATATCCTACAGAAAAATCTTAATGCACGGTAGAGTGATGTTTTTTTTTGTTTTTTAAATCCCCTTGATATCCTGGAAATCACCTACCAACCCTCCAATCGCCAATACACAATTTAATCGCAGATCGTCCTAGGCCTAACAGACTGTCTTCCTAACTTATTTTGTTTTTTTCTTTCTGTCCATTTTCAGGTTATCAGGAGCACTGGATTTATGAAAGGCCTTTATGGAGAGAATGAAATGAAGTCAGATAATGTCAAGGTAAATGTTTGTTTTTAAATGTATTTAACCTTCTGGTATTCTGGTGAGCAAATTATGGACATTTTGTACTTTATGTTATAAAAGGTCATATTATTTTAGGTCAGAATTCAAAGATGCTAATTTTTGCACGATTTTTAATATTCTGACCCTACCGCTAAAGTCAATACATTTGTAAACAATGGAATATTACACTAACACCCTTCCCCGAAGTGAGTAACAAATGCACATTGACACCTTTTAGAACATCTGACCTAGCACAAAAAATACTAATGTTGCTGTTAATCACTGACATACACTGCAAAAATCCAAAAGATAATTGATCCAATTTTAAATGTAGTACATTGAAGAAAAAAAATGTTTGTTTGTTTTTTGTTTTACAAAAGTATTGTTTGTTTACGTTACAAACATGGCATTTTAAGGGTTTAAAATATGTTAATTACTGAGTATTTGATATTTTTCTTTTGTTTGTTTTGTTTAGGTGATGAAATACACAATATAAAAAAGTTTTAAAAAAATAATTGTAGAAAAAATATTTTGATGTTACTTCACAGATTACATGCTTTTGGTGGTTGGAAGGACCCCATTTACAGCCCTGTGTCTGTTCATCTACTTGCTTGAACAATTTTAGTGCTTGTTCTTAAACAGCAGCATTACTTGTGTGTGTTACCTGGTGTAGTGTATAGGTTTGTGCACTGTAACACTACACCTGCCTTGTGTGACACATACTGAGTGAGAGGATCTGGCATCACATAAATGAAAGAGTCCATCGAGGTGTCAGAACTCAGGTCCACTGTTTAAGGCCTGATGTCCATGTAATACTGCACAGGGGGAAACCAGAGAGCTCTGACCTCAGGCAGCTTACGTGACTTTTTAACACGTGTCTCAACAAACAATGGTAATACATTGATTTTTTTGTTGAGTTTTTATTTAATACAGTTTTTTTTGTTTGTTTTGATTTTTCTAAGATATACCAGAGCTTAAATTATATTAAATTCAAGTAGAAATTGTTTTTAAATGTCATGTATTTTTGTCATTCATACAGACTACCTATGCAGAGACAGATAACTACAATGAATGAAACACTAAGGGTACAATTTAAAGATAATGAATAGTCATTTATCTCATAAGCACAGCAGACAACACAAGAGAATGACACAGTTCTAATGTGACTCTAGTCAGAAACATTCAGGACAAAGTCTGTACTCAGGTGTCTCTGATGTGCCAGGTTTAGTACAGGTTTAGTAAATGTCTCCATAGTCGCAGTTCAGAAGATGGTGTTGATGTTATAGAAACCGCTATGAACTCTGTTGGTAGAGTTTATCAGCTGTGCCTGTGACTCAGTAGAACCTGGTGCAGGCTGAACTGCCTCCATGTTCTGATGTTACACCCTGGGCAGGTTTCCCATGAGCAACAGGTAATGGATGAGTCGGACTGTTTACCTTGGTGATTTGTCCACAAATGGGTCAGTTATTCACCCTCTGCTGCTCTGCACAGTTTCACTCTTCAGGTTATCATATTTAGTGCTTTTAATTAATTAACCATTGTTCACAGTGAATGAAATTTGTGAATATTTAAAAACAAACTGTGACATTCTGTCCTGTTTCAAAACATGGTTAGTGAAAGGTCATCATGAAAATCTTGTTGACCCTAAAGAAAAATTTGGGTTTTCTCTCTAAGAAGTCAGCATTTTAACCTCCCCATTGACAAATTTACTTAAAAAAGTTTGTGTTTTTGCTGCTCACTGACACATTTATTAAATCATACAGACAATATTGCAGAGAAAATGTATTATTGTAGAGTTTAATAAAGATAACATTCAGGTCAACAGTCTGTTACTAGCTAACTTACTGCTAATATTAGCATTAACATGCACTGTAGTAGTGACTGTTATGTCTGGGCTCACATTCATAAACCACACATATGAGTGTAGAATAATGTCCCTGCATATACATTTTTTTAAATGATTTTTTTAAATGCCACAATGTCAGTAAGTCACCATCAGTAAGCTATCTGTAAATGTAAGACTTAAGTTTAAGTTTTATCAGTGATTTTAAGGTTTATTAACCTTGACCAGCTCAAGCATGGAGGCACAGTAGTTTAGGCAAAGAATAAAGATTAACTTCAGAATAAGGAAATGCATTCAGCCTCAAGTGATGTGAACTATAGCATGTGTTCAGACTGTTCTGTAAGTATGACCACACTATATCAGAGAACATTTGTGTTTCTTAGGGTTTTAACTTTTCTAAACAGCGTTGGGTCCTAATTCACATTAAACTTGTTTCAACTTGTGTGCATCAGTCAGTTAATAACAGTGTTGTTTCTGTTTATAGGATAAGGATTCAAAGATCACCTTCCTCCAGAAAGCCATAGATGTTGTGATGCTGGTGAGTGGTGAAGCCCTGGCAGCCAAGCCAGCACGTATCGTGGCTGGACATGAGCCTGAAAAGACCAATGAGCTGCTGCAGGCCATCGCCAAGTGCTGCTTACACAAGGTCTGTCCTGAAGGGGATTACAAACACACTAACAGTCCTGTTTCCTTCAGCTTAGGGGACATAGCATTGACCTAGTCTAACCTCATCCACAACCACAGCAGGCCCACACTAAGCCCAAATCTATACATAATGACAGCTGAACGATGTGTTCAATATGGTGTCCTGCATCTGAAAAGACTCTCAGACTGTCAGCAATGACAGTCTAGTTGGAGGCTAATATCGGAGTTTATTTATTAATGTCAATCAATCAATCAATCAATCAAATTATACTTATATAGTGCCACATCCTAACAAAAGAGAGAAAGAGACAGTGAGAGAGACAGAAACACAGAGACAGACAGAGAATGGGGACAAAGGTACAAATAGGGGCAGAGATATGGATGCACAGCAAACTACAACTGTTAAATACAAGAGCTGCTTTTGCTACTATACTTACCGATAGCTAGAACAAATGTCCTTAACTCTTAATACTACTACTTCAAATACAAGTACTAGCAGTGGATGTACTACTACTGTGGCTGTTAGTACCAATAATAGAAACCACTACCATACATCTTACTATATAATAAACCCTGTCACAACTATATGGATAAATGAAAGATAACAACAGAGGCAGGAGAGAGGCAGGAACACAGCAGCAGATCCAGAGGTGATAAAACACAGAGACTCTGGGGAAGAGGTCAAGTCAGTAACATGTATTTGCTGGGGCGTGAATATAGGAGAGGAGGAAGAGAGTGGAGGTGAGTGGATCTTGATGAATCTCCCAGCAGTGTAAGCCTTTATCACCATAACTAAGAGCAGCCTGAGCCGCCGTAACTGAGCTTCATCAAAAAGGAAAGTTTTACACCTATTCTAAAACGTAGAGAGGTTGTCTTTATGTTTGGATCCAAGAACCACCAGTAAGTCTGCATGTTGAGAGCATAGTGCTCTAGATGGATTGTATGAAGTAAGAGGTCTTTTAGATGTGTAGGTGCCTGGCCATGAAGAGAATTTTAAAGTAGGTTTTACAGGGAGCCACTGCAGAGAAGCCAACACGGGAGAAATATGGTCTCTGATGCTATTTCTAGTCAGTACATGGACGGCAGCGTTCTGGAATAATGGAAGGGTCTTTAAAGACTTTTTGGGACAGTCTGACAAAAGTGAAATACAATAATCTAGTCTAATGCAATCAATTATTTTTTTTCTGGATCATTTTGTGTTAAAATTTGCCTGATTTTAGCAATATAATAGAGTCTGTGTTATGCTTCACATGTAACTATTATACTCTAGAGAACATTGTGTAGCTGCATAGGGAGACCCTTGAGGTTCTTTAATTGAACCCTGGAGAACGAGCAGACCTGGTGCCTCAGGGATGTTTGTTCTTTTAACTGTAAAATGTCCTGTACAATACAGAGTGTCCCCAAAGTCTCCTTATAACTTAGAAAATGTATTACAATAGCAATTGATGAGGTATATCAGATTTGTTCTATGTACTCAGTGGTGAATAAAGTTTTTAATCACATTGTGGGATCATGGTAAAGTTTTCATCAGCAAGAGATCGATTACTGCAAATTTTTACCTTGATTTTTTTCTGAATATGTGGCACCGTAACTGGGTGCCCTTCAACCAACCATAGTTTCCCAACAAGATGGTCCACCACTGCATTGGGGACTGCATGTTGGTGGCTTCCTAAATTAAACATTTCCAAACTAGTGGATTGGAAGGGATGGCCCAATTCCCTGGCCACCTCGTTCACCACATATCACTCCCCTTGATTTGTTTCTATGGGGGTATGTTAAAGATATGTGTATTGAACAAAGATACGGGACATCAATGACCTGAAGCAAATTAATTGATCATTGTGCCATTGCCACCATTGATGATGCCATGTTACAGCCAATAATGTAACAAATATTGCCCATATAGCGATGTATTAAATGAGGCATAGAAAACCCTTCAATATCTACCTTGCATTTTGTAGTAATTTCCACATATTTGTCTATTAATTTGCTTTTGTAATAAAGCTGTTAAATTGTTAAGAGACTGTATGGACACTGTGTAGATTTGGCCATTTCAAATCTATTTTCATAGCTACAAATGCACAGCCTGGCCATAAAAGAACTGTCTCCCCCTGGATTTAACTAACAAGTAGGTATTTGCCTTCCATTGGATAATTACTATAGTCACTAATATGTGCAACAGGTTCTTTAACCCTTTAACTACTGCAGTAACTTCTCATTAATAAAACAACCATCACATAAAGTTTGGACAATGCCAGCATTCATTCATTTTTCAAGGTGAGTTATAACATTTGGACTTGTATCATGCAAGAAAACACATTATTTAAAAATAAATATTAACACCATAATGTAATTTGTGCGTCAAACTCCGGAAACGATTCAGTTTGAACAAAAATGTGGAGCAGGGGAAGTGTAAGAGCTGACTGTTGAGCTAAATCTAGCACCAACTTAATGTGCTATAATATTATTTGACCATACGATGGTGTTTGTAATTTCTCACTGTGAAAGTCAAATTCGACTATCAACTTTGTGAGAAACTAACCAACCAACCAACCAATTTTGTGACGAGTCAAAAATTTGTCTTATTTTTGTTGCACATCAACCACGGTTACAATGGAGCTGTCTGGGAAACACATCCTTTTATTTCAATAAAAGTTGTTGCAGGTGATTGAGCTGTCAATCAGAACCTGACACAACAGATGAGTCTTCTAGTATTTCTCATTAACAGTTGAGTAATTAACATAAGCATCAAAAGAACATTTATTAGTGGGTCTAAATAAAGAGAATGGAACTAGAAAGATTCCTGGAAAAAAAAAAGTGAACGTCCCAATTTACTAGAGTCTCTAGGAGTTAGGCCTTTTTGGAGCCAGCACCTAGGGACCATTAGTGGAAATGGTTGGTTGCCTGACATGAAAGTGGTATTATACAACTGTATGAGTTAACATTTAAAGGGTAGTTTAAATTATTAGGTAACTATTAGGTCAATAATGTTAAAGCTGTATTCAAATCAGTGCATTTGCCTTATATTCTCCTGCATTTCTTTGGTAGATGTCCAGTGATGATGCAGTAAAGCGAGTGCTTGCAGGAGAAAAGGTTGATTTAAAGTCCAAGGCCAGCACATCCAGATCTCAGGACAAGGAGAACAGGGACGGACCAGACAGAGAGGTAAAAGCCTGACATTTGGACGGATCCTACTCTGCTGTGTTTGGTAGATTCTCTGGGTTACTGTCTGTCTTTTGTGTGTCATAACTTATGTGTATGTTGGGACAATTTCAGGAGAAAAAGATCACAGAGCGCAGTGGAAGTCGAGACCAAAAGGACCTGGAACAGTCCAAGGAGCCCGAGAGTCGACGGCGAGATGGGGACAAAGACCCCCACCGGGACAGAGAACGTGCAGACAAACAGCACCGCGGCCAACAGGACCGGGACAAAGACAAGAGCCGAGACCGTGACAGAGACAAGGATAAAGACAAAGGACGTGTCAAAGACAGGGACAAGGACAGAGAGAAGGAGAGGGAGAAGGGTCGGGAATCTCACAGGGACCGGGACAGAGAAAAACGAAGGGACAAAGAGCGGGACAAAGACAGACAGAGGCCCAGAGAGGGGGAAGACGGAAACAAAACTACTGACAATGACAGCAGCAAGGTGTGTCAAACATCTCCCACATGATTACCATGGTGACGCTGAGTGTTGTCATTAACATGTGATGCATGTCTGTGTTCAGGTCAGAGTACCAGAGGATACACAACAAAAGTCTGCAACTGAAGAACACAGTAAATCAGCCAAACCTGTGCCGGTGGTATGTGCTGTCCTCGTCTCCAAGCAGACATTTCTGTTTGTGAAATCATCCATTTCAACCCTCTACATTAACTTTTATGCATGTTTGTTTTATTTAAGGAGCCAGATCTAACTGACGAGGTATTAATCTCATTAAATCAGTAGAATACTAATCACTGACTGTAGGTTGCAGCTGTTTTGGTTTTATTTCAGAGTTGTCTCAGTGGTTTGGGGACTAGCTGCTTGGCTTTAGGACTGGCATGGCTTTGCATGAGCTTCCTTTACCCAGATTGAACTACTAGCAATTAGAATCCATCTTTCCTTATTTTACATATAAGTAATCTATGAACTCTGACTAATAATGAGATGTAGACATCATGAATTAATACCTGTTTTAAGTCCATGGCCTAATTCTTGTTTTTCTGGGGGTGTACAGCCTGCAGAAGCAGTTGAGAACCAGGTAACAGCTTTCTATGTTTTTTATTAGAATAATTGAATCGGTATGTTTCTCCTACTAACCCACATCTGTCTATGTGACGCTTCACTAAGCTTCTCTTATGATTGGCCACAGTTTAGTCAGAGGTTGGCAGCAATAATTAGGTACAGAACCATGTAAGACGGTGAATATCCTTAAAACATAGAAGCAAGGACGCATGTTTGCCTTTGAGATGACAAAAAACTTAAAGAGGAAAGATCCCACATAGGACTAAACAGTGTGTTCCAGCTCAGTCACAGCTGATTCTATCTGCTATTTGTTTAAGAAGGACTGTACGATGAACATATACTATATAGACACACTAAGAAATAGTGTTATGCACATTTTAATTAAAGGATTTCTGTGACCTTTGGATATTTCCAGATTTATATGACACGAAATTGTCTAAATCAGTGGTTTTCAAATCCGGTCCTCGAGGGCCAGTGTCCTGCATGTTTTAGACGTTTCCCTCTTCCATCACACCTGGAAGCAATTACATTATTATCAGGCTTCTGCACAGCTGGATGATGAGCTGATCATTAATTGATTCAGGTGTGATGGATGAGGGAAACATCTAAAACATGCAGGACATTTGCCCTCGAGGACTGGATATGAGAACCGTTGGTCTAAATGATCCAGTCAGATAAAAGAAAAAATATCTCATATTAAAAACTGATATGTCTAAACATCAATATACGATCAGATAAGATAAGGTTATTGTTATTGAATTTCCATACAATGAAATTTGGGTGAACCTCCAAAAAAGACTCTAAAACCATACATGCATATCTTTAGCGTGTAATATATAACACGCAAGGCCCAATTACAGTCATTTACTAAGACAACAGCTGTGTCTTGGCTTATTAAGGGTCTGGTCTGGACCAGCTCTAAATGTAAAGTGTTATGAGATAGCTTTTGTTATGATTTAGTGCTATATAAATAATATTTGATTGATTGATAGATTGTGTGTGCTCCTTGACTTGGCACAAAGACTTCAATTGTGTTGTTGATGGTAAAAGTATGTTGACTCAGTGATTGGTCAGTTGTGTATACTAATACATTTTACAGACACACTGCTGCCGCATTAGGCTTTAATGGCTCTAAACCTGGAAGGATCTTTTCAATGATATCAAACGTTAGGGTGTGAGGTGCTTGATTTCATTGTATAATGCGTTTTAGTTGTCATGTCTTGTGTTTTCCTCTCACATAGTCGGACAGTCCAGCTAGAATACCCCGGCCTTCATCTGCCAAAGGCCAGAGGCAGAAACCCAAAATTGGAAGTCAAGGTAAAACACCCATCTTTCTTCCCATTTTAATAACTGACTGAATAATTGAAAGTATTTTTCTGACATTGTTTATCGTATTGTCAGCCAACACTTGATATTAGAGAGTTTACATAGATGAGTTTGATGTTCATTAACAGTCTTTTTTCCCTACGTGGGTATACTTGGTGTGTCTCATAGCAGTAGTCAGAGTGGAACTTAATGTTGACTGTTTTTCTTCTCTACAGATGAATCAGACAGTGAAGGTAAGTGCTCTGTCGTAGTAGTATGTATTATATTTTGTTATAAAGGAGAGTTTTAAATTTGGGCGCTACCATAAATGAGCAAAAAAACCTAAGGCATTTTAATCTGGCACAGCTAGACTAAATGGTACTGTGTTTTACTATTTATACCAAGTTGACACATACTAGCAAAGAAATAAACTAACAAAGTCTAAAATCACTGTTTAATTTACAGTACAGTACACTTGATTTAGACTGCTCTATTCTATGAATGTCTGACTTCTGAATGTGTAAATATAAACATTTAGTAAATAGTGAAATCAGAGGCTGTAAAAGGAGACCAATACTAAAGTGCCAAATCAAGGACCTCCTCTAACGTACTACATAACTAATGTTTTCTTTATTAGATAGTTATCATGTGATTAAGAATCTTTATTTGTCAGTAGGGTTCACACATGTAGACATGCACATGCACCACACACCGAAAATGGTCTTCTGCATGTAACTTATCATGCATGCCTCACACACTGCATACTTGGAGCAGGGGGCTTGTCATATCAGGCCATATCAGGTGCCTGGGGAACAATTGGGGGGTTAAGGGCATATCAGTCAACAACGCTGCACCGGTCTAGGGAGTTGCACCTGCAACCCTTCGGTTACAAGCTAACTCCAGCTGACTCTAGCCATCTAGGCTGCCCGCAGCTTCCCATAAAGAACTTAAACTAAAAACACTTTCAAATGAAGATGTTCTTGGCCTCGTAGTGTAATTTAGCTCCTTTAGCTAATGTTAGCATAAATTTGGTATTGAGTTATATCTTGTGTCAGCTAGCCTGCTAATTAGCCCAGCTAACAATAATTAGCTGTGAGGCCAATGAAAATTCACTCCCCTGGATGAATCCAAACCCTCCCATTAATTACTGCACTGATTCATATCTTTGAGCTGCAACAGTTGAACCATATCTGATGCAGGTGTAATTCAGTCCAGACTGACCCTGTTCCACAGTGATGGGTGGATGAACTGATTATCCATCATGCTTGGTGCCTGCAGTCCAAGCCTGTGGGGACAGTTTGGTCAGGTCTAGGTTTAACAGCGTTATGTGTCCAAAAAATGATGGAAAATTAATGTTGTGACTCTGCTTAATAAAAGTGTGGTATAATTAAATGGTAAATGAAATATTAGAGTGCAAGACTTTTTTTTTGCCATGCTGTGAATATTACATGAAGCTAACTTTACTGAGATCAAACACGAGTGTTATGCATTAATATCCCATCTCAGAGCTGAAATGAATAGGTTCAGATATATGGCCACATGTGTCTTTAAAAAAAACCCAAAAAAAACAAGATAGCGATGGCTAAAAGCCGAAGTTCCACCTGATATTAGGATCAGATATCATCCCTGATATAAGCATTATAAGCTCCTCTTAAAAACCAGAGACTACTCCTTCTTCAAGTGACTCAGTAAGCACAAAGTTATTCTGTTTTAAACCATTTCTTTGTCGGTTACTGTTTAATTGTGTAATTGGTATTAGTTATGTTGTTGGAGCAGATTTTCCAGACATGCTGGAACACCTGTTCATGACCCAGCCCAAACTACCCAGAGAGAAAATGCACAACCTCTCCCTTTACATCCTTCTCATATACACAAGTCAGAATAGAACAAAGGCAGAAGGCATTTTGGAAAGAAAAGAAAAGTGTGTGTGTGTGTGTGTGTGTGTGTGTGTGTGTGTGTGTGTGTGTGTGTGTGTGTTTGTTCTCGCCTCCTTCAGACTCGGTTCTAGGAGACTGAGGGTTCTGTGTAGGATCTTAGCTGTTCCTAGGACT
>JAPSES010068224.1:0-11064 GCA_029822895.1 Maxillicosta whitleyi | reverse complement strand
CTTACTTTGTGTGCTGCGAAACACTGCTCGTCTTTTTCCAACGCCCTCTTTGCGTATTCCAAGGCCTCGTAGGTCAGTTGTTTTTTCCGTGTGGCGTCCATGTTGGGCAGGAGGGACAGGTCACGTGACGCCCGGGCTAACCTCCACAGGAACTCTGCATCGTCACTGGACGGAGGACGACGGATCACAGGTTATATGTATGTACAGAATGAAACCCAGACTGACACCTGGTACTGATGATTACAACTATAGTATCAGCAAGAATTTGGCAATACGGCACAAATCACATTAGGATCATGATACAATATATTATGCTACCTACCATTAAAAAGGCTATTTTTTTGTTTTACAGTCATTAGAGGTTAAGATCCTGCTCAAATGTTCATATTCTATTAGTTCAAAACTAACATCACAATCCCAACAAAATGAACTAATATCTGCCTCTGACAGTAAAAAGTGCTTTCAGGACACTTCAAATCACCATTAATCAATAAAACTGTGTTAAATAAAAATAAAGAAAAAAAAAATATAAAAACTAAAGAAAAACAAAATGAACCGCATTTGAATAAATACCTAAAAATATCGATACACTATTTTTTAATATTGATACAGTGTCGTGAAATGAAATATTGTGATATATTGCAGAACCGATATTTTCTTACACCCCTAATTACAACAAAACAACAGGCTGCATTTGACAACTATAATGTTCCTAAAGAAAAAAAAATTACCAGTCTAATTAATTTGATATGTTTTCCAGCCATATTGAGGCGATAGTGACGGTTAAACCACAAAACGACACATGTTTAGATTAAAGAGTCACAGAAACTGTTGTCAGGTTTAATTGTTAAAAATAAGATCCTGACTTTAAGATGTGATTTTTTTAAATTATTATTATTATTTCCTGATGGTGGACTCACCTGTTCTTGTGCTCCAGCAGAAGTTGGTAGAGTTTCTCTGTTTCTGCACAGCTGTAAAGGTAGTCAGCCTGTTCCAACAACTCATCTGCACGGACACACAACAACACAGTGCGTGGATTCAGGTCAGAACGTCCACAAAAAGCAGCAACAGTGGAAGTATTCAGATGTAAGAGAACCATAACAGGACAACAATCTATGAATGTACTTTTGAACAGCAGTAAAAAGTTCATTTTGTTCATTTATAGCAGGGGTGTCAAACTCATTTTAGTTCAGGGGCCACAATTAGCTAACTTTGATCTGAAGGGGGCCGAACCAGTAAAATAATAAGATAATAATTTATAAATAATGTCAACTTTTTTCTATGTTTTACAGCAAAAAAGGTTAAATTAAACAATGAAAATGTTTACATCTACAAGTGATTTTTTTTTTCAAACAATGTGAATAACACGAACAAACTGAAAAATAAGTGTAATTTAAACAATATTATGCTTCAATTTATCATATTCCGCATATGTTCTTTAAAATTTAGACACAGTGGATTGTACAAATACACAAAACATTTAGTACCAAGCAGAATATTAGTAAAATTGTACTTGCATCTCTTCAGATATTTCAGGTTGTTCATATTTGTTGATATTATTTAATTTTTTTGTGAAATTATACTTTGTTTTAGTGTAAAAACGTGTAAATATTTACATTTACAAAGAGAAAAATTTGGAGTTGTGAGTATTTATAGATTATTATGGTAGTGTTTGACTGATCTGACCCACTTTAGATTGAATTGATCTGAATGTGGAACCTGAACTAAAATGGTTGTTAATATCATATCTATTTTTATATTTCACAAATTTATCCCAAGGGCCGGATTGGACCCTTTGGTGGGCCGGATATGGTCCCCAGGCCGCATGTTTGACACCTGTGATTTATAGGCATTTTGTTGCTTAGCGACTGGGTAGCTCAGTGGTTAACGCCACTGACTTTGGTGCGGCAGATGACCAATTCAAGACCCAGGTGATCCCTTGGAAAAGGTTCTTTACACTGTACATCCCAATGTGGCCACAAGGGGGCACAAGCCTCATTGTGTCGGTTCCAAGCCCAGTTGTGTCAGGAAGGGCATCCAACTTAAAACCTGTGCCAAATCAGCATGCGAAGGTGATTCGCTGTGGTGACCCCGGAAGGGAAAAGCCGAAAGAAATCATAGGAATTTTGTTGCTTATTTACTTAGAATATTCCATTTTTGTTTGCAACTTATTTTATTCATTATTTTCGTCATTATTTTTGGTCAAATTCTGTTAATCATCTTGTCATTGTGTTCATTTTGCTGATTATTTTTGTCATTTTGTTCATCGCTTTCTTCATTTTTGTTCATTTCAATGAATATTTCTGGTAAAGTTTCATACCGTCTTTCACTTACAGTTATTGTAGATCTTAAACCTTACACTTAGACCTTGTCGCATACCTGAGATGCGGTCCTGGAGAAGACGTCAGACAGCAGGGGGCATGAACCCTCCCTGCTTTCCTGCCAACCCTCCTATAAGACACTTCACATTAACATTGTGACGCTTCTGATGAAAGCTACAGGAAGTAGCTGAAACTAGTCAAGCAGGTAAACAAACAACTACTGTACTCCTGTCTAATAAATAAATAATCTACAATATTTTGTCATCTTTTTAGTTCATGTTGTTGCTTATTCCCTTAATTTATGTCCATTTTGATGATTTTGTTCTTAAATTTATATCTAATTTTGATCATTTTCTAGTGTCTTCGTCCACTTTTTTAATATTTTGTTGAACATTTTGTCATTTTCTTAATTCATTTTGTTTATTTTGTCATCTTTTTTCTTTACTTTGTTGATCATTTTCTTTCATTTGTTCATTTTGTTCATTATTTTCTTGATTTTTGTTCATTTTGTTGATTATTTTGCCATGCTGTGGTGAAAAGTAACAGAACAGCAAGTAACAGAATTGTTATTACCTTATTAGTACTGGAACAAAATATTACTTTATGTGTTTATTGTTGTTGTATGATTTACAATGTGAGAAAATGAGGTTGTGTGTTCAGTTTATTGTCAAAGAAGAGTAAAGAAAACAGAATATAGCCTATATAAAACAACAATTACATGAAAGAATCAGAACACGTTGAAAGCATTAAATCAACTGATATTTAAAATAGAATTAGGAGGTTCCGCTGTTGTCTTCCATGGAAATTTGAGATTTAAGTGTATATT
This sequence comes from Maxillicosta whitleyi, assembly GCA_029822895.1. Lineage (NCBI taxonomy): Eukaryota > Metazoa > Chordata > Actinopteri > Perciformes > Neosebastidae > Maxillicosta > Maxillicosta whitleyi. Next base: position 7,917 of record JAPSES010068224.1, on the reverse strand, counting down.
GCAGTCTTTCTTCTCTAAGGTCAGATCATCAGAGCAGTTTGTTTAGAATATGTCACATGTACTAACTAAAATATAAAGCAGACATTACAAATATGGTGTTTTGAGGTGGGATTGACCTTTTCTTAAACATTATCTGTAGTGAACTAGGCTGTGATTATGTGTTATTTCTAATAAACAAGACCCCATATAAACAACTGTACATTCTCAAAATTATACTTTTTTTTTTTTTTCAATGATCTTTGTACCTCTTTCCAAAGCATGGACCACGGCTGAACTTTGCACTCTGAGATAAGCCTCATAACCCAAACAGGAGAAGGCAGGGAGTGCAAGAAGGAATGCACCTCTTTCAGTCTGCAAAAGAAAAAAAAAAGTGGCACAGATACTCAGAAATAAAACATATATACACGCACATGGTATTATTTACAGTGTTGATTAGTCTACTGGAGGTAAGTTGAGTAGAAGTCTAGAGTTGCTGTGGTCACTAAATACCCTGCACACATGCATATTAATCCAACTGATCTGACAGTTTTGGTTGCACTTAACCTAAACATGCAACTGAATCGTTGTGAATGCAAAGCTGGACTGAAAAAAAAAAAAAAAAAAAAAAAAAAAACACCACTCTGTTGCCCTTTCACCTACATACCCACACATTTATTCTTCTAACTAGTATACAGTTCTATTCCCCTTTTATGTATCTGTTATTAAATATCACTTGCAAACACCACTCTGCAATTGTGATCAACATGGATTAAAAAATAAAATTAAAAAATGTATAATAATACTTTTAATGCTGTTTTCCTCAAAGGTGTCCAGTAGTACCGGTGTCCCCCTTTGGTCCGGATCCCTCTAGAAGTTGAGAGTAAACTCCTACTTATAACCCGGGTTAATGATATTGCAGCCATGGTGTCAAAAGTCCTTAGATTCCTGAATGATCTGATTAATCCACTGCGGAAGCAAATTTAGGAGCCGGTCCAGCAAAACAAACTGCACACGTTCAAGACCAGAAATGATAACTGTTGCAAAATATAATCAGCGATTTTTTTTTAATTTTATTTAATTTATTTTTTTAGCCAAACTGTTAACAACCAGGTCTATCTTCTGATTGTAAATAGATCTACAAGTTACAATACATCACAAAGATGTTGTACTAACACTTGCAAGTTAATGTTTCACTTGCTAAAAATAATGAATTAAATGGATATAACAAGCTAAATTAAAATCCGCGTAAAACTTCCATCTTTTTAAAAAAAATTAAATCCACACTTTTACACTCAATAAGGAATTTACTTTATTACAGGGAATTCGTTAAAATCACACACACACACAAAAACTAAAGATATCCATGGTAAAGTATTTAAACTGTTCTTGAATGCAGCCCATTGGTATCTGTTCCCGGTATATGGACTCGACTAGAAACAAAGTGTGAAATAAAGGTTCCGTCATTTTACTCTGCATAGTATGTCTTATTGCCAGTTTTTCTTGAATTAAAATGCACAAAAATATTAAGGAGACGTTAATAAAGACATTATTACTGTTTTAATGAGGGTACTCTTAGAAATATTGATTAAAAGACGGTTAACGAAACAAGTAAGGTGCTGCCGCGTTCTCGCTCCGCCCACTCGTCGTACAGCTGTTGTTGTCAGATAACTGATGTCTATGCATGCACAACCAAGACACGAGGAAAATGGTCCATTTCAGCAATTGAACAGGTAATAACAACAGACCTGAAGGTTTAATTAAGTTATTGTGTTTTTCGGAGTGTTTGTCGGTTGTCAGTGTTTGTTTTAATTCTTTTAACGCCGCCACACCCACTTGCTGCCAACACGGGACTGCGCTAATACTTGCTATTTAATTCTAGTTTATTATTATTATTAGTTTAACAGGAATTTTTTTTACAAGATATTTTCAATTTTACATCTCTTATATCAATTTCTGAGTTTTAAAACTTGTCTCTTCTAGCAATCTACTAATTTACTTGTTCTGTCTGTTTCAGGGGTCTGATTTTATGATATAAACCTCGGATACAAGCACATTTACTTCAGTCTCAGGTACTTTACTCAAGTAATCTTTGTACTTATACTTAATTGAATCTAAAATAGATAAATAGATAAATAGGGCATTTTTACTCCACTTTACTTCTGTGTTTCCTGCAGTTTTCGGTGCCTTTGTCTCTAATGAAAACCAGTATTTTTCCACATGAATGTTTGGGACAATCTGAAAAATTCTCCTCCTCCATTTAACCCTTAAATACCTAGATTTTCAATGTTTTTCTCATCTAACCTTTATTTATTTAGGCTAATTAGAATTCATTATAATATTGTCCTCAGCATTTTGCACTTTTCAGTTTATTTTTCCATATTTAATTTACTAATCAAGTATATTCATAAAAATTCTGAGGAAATTCAGTGGTTATTTTATTTAAAAAAAAAAAGAAGAAGAAAAAGTTACTTTTATCAGCAAACGTGTCAGTAATTGAACACAAAACAGGGTTCCCATGGGGTCCTAGAAAGTCTTAAAACTCTTGAATCTACATTTAATACCTTTTTAAAAAGTATTAAATTCGATATGGTGGTGATTTTTTTTTATTGGTCAGGTGAAAACAAAAACACAAAACAGGAAAACCAAGGGAGGGAGCAAAAAGTGCTCAAATTTCTAAAAATGATAACCAAGAGACAGCCTACCTGCACTACAAAATACAAAAACTGTGACAAGGAAACGAGGAACAATGACAAAATTCAAGGACTGGAAAAGAGGGGTGTCAAACTCTAGTCCTCGAGGGACAGTATCCTGCATGTTTTAGATATTTTCCTTTTCCATCACACCCGGAAGCCATTACATCATTATCAGGCTTCTGCAGAGTCTGATCATTAATTGAACCAGGTTCAGGTTTATTGAGTACATGAAATGAAATTAGTACGCAGGACCAGCAGTCTACAGCCCTAAATAACCCTACAGTGCAGGAAATAAGAACAGCATGTACTAAAAGAGCAGCATACAATAACAAGATAAAAAAACAGATAAATAAAAGCATAAAAACCAGCACTCATGTCCCAGCAGTAAGTCAATGTTCATGATGATGAGCCTAACCGCCTCTGGGTAGAAGCTGCATTTGAGCCTCATGGTCCTCGCTTTGAGGCTCCACAGCCTTTAACTCGAGGGGAGGGGTTGGAACAGTCTTGGGGATAGGCTCGGGGAGCATAGTCGTACATAATGCGGACGGGGGTGCTCCACAGAGGGGAGACCATGATCCTCTGTGCAGTTCTCACTACCGTATGCAGCGTCTTCCTATCAGTAGCAGAGCAGTTCCCATACCAGGTGGTGATGGAGAAGGTGAGCGTGCTCTCCATCACACACCTGTAGACGGCCGCCAGCACTGCGGCACCAACACCAACCTGCTTCAGGTGTGCTGGAAGATGGAAAGATCTAAAACATGCAGGATACTGGCCCTGGAGGTCTGGAGTTTGACACTCCTGGTAGAAGGTTCTCACTTGGTAACAAGGAAGACGCACCGAAAACAGACAAAGGGGAAGAGGAGAATATAACAGGAGAGCAGGGATCACTATCAGGTGTGAGTAATGACAGGAGGAACACCAGGTAACAGGCAATGAGGGAATTAGAGACAAAGACAAGTCAGAACTGATAAAATCAGGTACACAGCTACAATTCTTCTTCTCGTTTGTCTTATTATTAATATTCAAACAATGACAATGGACCATTTTTCCCTGGATTTTAACATAAATATCTGTACTTTCTACACCTTACATTTTCAAAATAGGCTTTACCTGTGGTGCATTTTGTGGAAAAGCAGCCATGGCTTTAAGTGGGGCCCCAGCGATAGGGGCCACCCATTTGGCCAGTAAGGTGGAGCTGACCATATCCTGTGAGAACCTGATGGACATGGACGTCTTCTCCAAATCGGACCCTCTGTGTGCATTGTACCTCAACTCTTCCGGGTCGATGTGGTACGAGGTGTGTGCGAAGGTTCACTACAGATTCACTGACTTTAACCTTTAACGCATCAGCTCACGTGTTTTATTTATGTGTTTGTTTTTGTGTACATCAGTTCGGCCGCACAGAGATGATACTGAACTGCCTAAATCCAAAGTTTGCCAAAAAGTTCGTCCTCGACTACTATTTCGAGATGGTGCAGAGGCTGAAGTTCTGTGTGTACGATATCGACAACAACACCTACGACCTGGGCGACGATGATTTCCTCGGGGAGCTCGAATGCACCCTAGGCCAGGTAAACTTCACCTTCTCCAGAGGGGTCAAACATAAGGCCCAAAACCGGCCCTCCAACGGGTCTAATCTGACCTGTTGGATGAATTTTGTTCATGTTATTCTCATTTTTTTAAAGGAAAGTTTGTAGATATAAACATTTTCCATGATCTAATCTTACTTTTTTTTTTTTTACTCTAAAACACAGAAGTTTAGAGTTGTCATTATTATTGTTTAATAACCATAAATGTCCATATTTAGTGTGTCCACCTTTGGTGCAGATAACAGTTTACATTCTTGTTCCCATTGTTTTTATGTAGTTTTACACAGAAATGAAAGATAATAACTGGAATTGTGCAACTTCATAAAAAAATAGTCATTTTCTACTGCATTTCCCTTTAGATTTTTGGAAAACATTAAACTGTAAAATGTATGGATAGCAACAGTAGTTATATTTTATCATTAAAGATATGGTGTTGATAAAAATATCTTGCATATACTGCTGGATTAACCATTGTAGAAACATAGAATTTTTTTAGGTAAAACACAAATACTGTTAAATTATGTTAAACACCTTATACTGGGTGGAGGTGGATGAATACATTTGTTAAACATTGTACATTTTATTATATATTTTACTGGTTCAGCCCACTTTAGATCATATCCGGGTGAACTAAAATGAGTTTGACACCCCTGCTCTATGTTGTCATGTTTGTGTGACTCTGCTGATGCTTTGTTTGTGTTCAGATCGTTTCCAACAAACAGATGACTCGAACGTTGCTGCTGAAGAACGGGAGGCCTGCAGGCCGCGGCACCATCACAGTGAGTGGAATTCATGTCTGATCTCTGAAAGTCATAAACAGATGATAACTGTATTAATATTAAGTTAATGCACAGTTGAAATAACTGGCTCATGTATAGAATTCTTTAGTTGTTTGGACTTTTACTGTTTTTATGGAACATCTCCTGTGGGACAAGGGGTGGAAACTGGTCATTAGCTAAAATCTGGAGCGTTTACATCCATGTGAAAACATTTATGTTCATTAATGCTTCCAGGGTTTTATTTTGGTGTAGTGGGGGGGCATTGTTACTCTTGATTCAGTGCGTTACTTCCATTACTTCTATGCTGCGTGTTTTCTCATCTGCCACCAAAGACTTAATCTATATGACTGACCATGGTGTATTTTTGTTCTGTCATCATGTAGATTCATGTACCGCTATTTCCTGTCTACTTCCGCATCTGATTTTTGTAAAACAGTGGATCACAGAGAAAACTGTCTGACCAATCAGTGGTCTGCACTGGTTATACGTCACTGCTGATCTGGCATTACTAGACAAATAAATACAGTCATAATACCGTTGCACTGTATTGAAAATTTAATGTGGCGGGAGAAAATTAAGTAAGTAAGTAGCGTAGTGGCCCAAAATTATAGCATGGCGGGCCATGACGGTACTTTGTGCTAGCTAGAACACTGGCTTCAAATGACAAGTATTGACAAGTAACAACAGGCCTGTCAGAAAAAAAAAGAGTTGGCATGAGAGTCGGTTTGGGACTGAACAGTCGCCAGTTTGATTCCATGGACTGGCAGGAAATGTGCACTTAGCTTCCCAGGCACCCGCTATGGCAAGCCCGCTGCTCCTAGTTTGTGGTGTGTTCTTGCATGTTTTAGATTCGGGTTAAAAGCAGAGGTTGAATTTCAGTGTGTGGTTAAAAAAACAAAAAAAAGTACTGTATGCTGACAATAAAGGATCTTAATCTTATGAAAGTATAAAGATATTATGGGATGTTATCGTCTTTGCTAAATTGCCGTTTTTTGTTTCATGGTTCCGACTAAACTGTGACAGTTCTTTAGTGCAGCTATTGATAACACAAACTATACAGAAAACAGAGGTGCTTTTATTTTGGCTGTTTTCTGTCTTAAAAACAGAGTGAAGCTAACAATGCTACAATGTAAACTATCAGCTGATGAAGCACATAAAGATTATAAGACTGTTTATTTTGAGCAACTGTACAAATAAGAATCTGCGAGTTTTAGTTTGAAGAAGAAAATAGTGATGATACAATATTACAGATGTGTGTAAACAATGAGCTTTATACTTTATTCAGTAGTTAATACAGTCTGTGGATATATAACATTGATTTGTTGGTTAAACCTTGTGTTATGGACCATCACACCTTGTATCATAACTTGTTTACGTCAAATTTTTTTTCTTACCAGAATATACTGGTAGTTTATCTTGGTTGTTTTAATAATAAAAAGCCAGAAATCAACTTTTATTTGTTGTGACCAGACATGAACAGAATGATTAAATGAGTATTCACCTTTTATCTGGTGGAATATTTTAAGATGTTGCATTTTAATCAATGTGAAAAGACCTAAATTGGAAGCCAAGGTTTTTAGGTTTTTCATTTCAGTTGTATTTATTGTGAAAAACTTTTTTTTTTTTTTTTTTTAATAGTACACATTAACCCCCTTTATAATCTGTTGATGTTACATTTATCCAACACATAGGTTAAGCACAGAAAAGTAGATTTTTAAGCCAAGCTTCAAAGCTCTTAACAGTTATGAAGCGCTTTTATTTTTTACTGTATCTCTGATTTTATTTACAGATCTGTGCTGAAGAAATAACAGACAACAGAGCGGCGCAGTTCGAGATATCAGCCCGCAAACTGGACAAAAAGGTAACGACTCTTTGGTTTTACACGTTGGTTTTGTGGGACTCTGTTAAATTAAGCTGAAATGATTCCGCATATGTTGTCGTTTTCAGTTTTTGTGGTGGTCCGACCCTTTCCTGGAATTCTACAAACAAACAGATAGGACGTGGCAGCTCGCCCACAGGACAGAGGTACATATTCGTTACACACATACAGTACTTAACCCACTTCACTGTTCTCATGAGCTCCTCGTCACCTGTTTTACGTCCTCAGGTGATGAATAACAATCTGAATCCAGTGTGGCGGCCATTTCGCATATCGCTTCGAGCTCTTTGTGGAGGAGATGTGGAGAAACCCATAAAAGTAACACAAAAAAAATCTCAGTTTTTCTTTATTTCCAGGCTTTTGTGGTAGTTGTACTCCTGCTCACTGACCCTGCTGTGTAAAAACACTAGTCGTGCTTCAGGGTGGATACACTAGTTTGGATCATCACGATATTCTAACCTACTAATCCTTGTTTTCTTCTTGTAATTTCATTTTCTTGTTCCCAAACTAAAAGCTTGTGACCAGGCTTGATGAGCAATGTGTGAATGTGTGCACGAGTCATGATGGCATCGCGCAAAGGTCTGCAATTTTTTTTTGTTCTTTTTTATATAATTGATTAATACCCATTGATTTCCACTAGAGTAGCTTTGTAGATGACACTGCATGATGATGTGCCGTACATTCTGTTCTCTAGCGATGATTTTTCTGTTCTGTTCGGGTAAAATGTGCCGATTCTTCGGATGTGACTCATGTCCACAATATCCTTGATCAATAAATGATTTTGTAGATTCACAGGATGTGGCAAAATAAACACAAATTTGAGGTGGTTTTTGTTGTTTTCTGCAGAAGAGTAAACATGGATAGAGGAAACGGAAGCACATTTTTCTGATAAAATCTTATGAAGCAAACGTTTACCCTATCCTACGGTGGCCGGGAAGTGCAAACCACTTTTACATTTCACAAAACACATTAACAAGTTTGAAAACAAAATTACATGT
>JAPSES010068213.1:0-11064 GCA_029822895.1 Maxillicosta whitleyi | reverse complement strand
TCATGTCATTTTACTTTTTTCACTAAAATATAAAGAAAAGTTTAGAGTTGACATTATTTATATATTTATTCTGTCATTATTTTACTGGTTCAGCCTTCCGCACATCAAATTTAGCTGAATGTGGCCCTTGAACTAAAATGAGTTCGACACCCCTGGTCTAGACTGACCCTGTCCCACAGTAATGGGTGCATCACGGCAAGAAGAGAGGAAAATGAAATGATTACGCATGCCTATTGTCCACAATACAATCCTGTAGGGGCAGTGTTATGGTTGCTTCAGTTGGTCAAGTCTGTGTTCAGTAATATTGCTTGTCCATAAAATGAGGTCAGCTGATCCTAAATATACTGAATAAATAGGTCTGACCAACAGTGCAATTTTTCCTTCCATGATGACATAGACATATTCCAAAATGACAAAACCAGGTTTCATCAGAATCAAATTGTGAAAGAGTTTGGGAACAAAACACATCATTTTCACAGATTGGCCTCCAGACCTGAAACCCTCAGAGGATCTTTGGAAATAACTCACCATCACCAATACAAGATCTTAGCCAAAATTAATACAACTCTGGACAGAAAAAACATGTACGGTAATGACATTTATTATTGTGATGTTGCTTTGGCATGTTATGACATAAATAATGCTGCGACGAATGTGCCCAGAGAGTAGCAACAAAATATTTTGTGTCTCTTTTTTCTGGGCTGTGTAAAATAAAACAACAAATAAAACACCTGTAAAAATTTGAACATTATACCAATCATAATGTTTGACAAATTACTTTTCCTTTTAGTTATTCTCTTTAAAAAAAAAAAAAACACTGCCATGTTTTTAAAAATCATATTATTAATATAATTATTATCTTAGAATCTCTTTTTCATCAGTGCACAGGGGCTATTTTTAGACTCCTTAATTGTTCCTTTTAGTACTAATTACATTCATAGCCAAAGGAAAACTAACAGTGCAAATGTAGGCGCTTGCAAAGACCAGACGTCGTCAAGATGGAACAGAATTACACATATTTAAGTGATTTTCATCGGAATTCCATGAGTGAAACAACAGTGACAATCTGTGCAGAATTTTTTCCTTTAATGTGTTTTATTGAGAAAAAGAAGACTACACATTGGTAACATGTGCTCTGGAAGAAGCATGTGGCACTAACCATGTCCCTGTGATGGTTTGACAACTACACATCAGTGGGTCCATAAGGATGAAGAAAGTATTTCATTGATCCGTTTGGTCATTATACACTTAAATTCAGTTAAGCAAACACATGTCAAAAAAGTATTCTTCTCACAAAATATTTAATACTTTAACATTTTCAAATAATGACCCACTTTACACATACAATAGGATGTTTACCAGCAGGGTACATCTGAATTTTGCACTGTACACACACAATTAGCATTAAACAGTGAAACCAGGAGTGAAAATATTCCCTTCATCAAAAGGTAATTTTACCCATTTAAAATACAGCAGTCAAACCGAAATCAGTGAGGAACGTGGTCAGACTGAGCGCTGTGGCTATCATGGTGCATGGGCACTTTACACAGAATGGACTTCTGTGTATATGTTTTATTAAATATGTCATATAAACTTACTGTATATAAATAATCTCATTTTCAACAGTGGCAAGCTGTTTTGCCTTCACTCAAATCATAAACCCTTCTCCCAACACATCACTCCCTTCATTCTCACAACTTTGTACAACAAAATGTGTCTTAAAAAAGAATGACAAAACACTATTGAGAAAAATAGGAATAATAATATTTTTGGCAAGTCAGGAAGACAGCCTGTGTGCTGGTCTGTTTCATCAGTGTTACATCAGTGTTATTAATGTCTGTATCTCCTCATGATGCAGGTCTCACCACACATACCGCGACACAAACAAACCACAGTCTACTAACCTATTATCATTTTTAGATTTGTATCAGCTGAGACATGTATTTGTGACACTTAGACACACAATAAATGTCAATAACGTCGCATAAGCCAATGGTGGTGAAGATCATAAGGCTGTTTGACAGACAGTTTCATTTCAGATTTCAGTATCATTATGATAAAACTGAAAACATTGTGTTCCTTATCGCAACAACAGGCCTTCACAAATGCACCAATAATGAAAAATTGTGTTCGTTTATTAAGGATATGTAATTTTTAAAGGTTCAGTGAGTTATTTAGTGACATCTAGTGTTGATACTCCAGAATGCATACAACTGAATTTCCCACCACTCACACTTCCCCAGAGTGGTGTTTTGTTTTTGCCCATTCCAAGCTTTCTAGTTAATGTGATATTAACGTCACACTTAATGCTTGATGCCACCCACTATGCAACAGAAAAAAGAACAAGTGGAAGTGTATTTAGAATCTGTGACTCAGTCCCTCTGAAGATATAAATGACTCATTCTAAGGTAATAAGAATGAAACAATTGTCATTCTCATATATGCTAATTAAAACATCGTTAAGATTATTCTGCATTTCTGGATTTACATCCTCCTCAGCCTTGGCCAGACACATCAACTATGAATCATGAAGCTTTATTTATGTAGCTTGTGAATTTTTTTTAAGTTGCACAAAAACACTTTGATAATTGGGAACAATTGTTGTTTTCTTGTTTTAAAAATTCAGTGTAACATTTGGTGAAATCTAGTGAGGATGTTAGACTGGCTGCACTGGAAAAATCTAAATCTTACAAGTGTATTTTTATGATTTGTAGTTGAAATATCTCATCACATTTAAAATAAGACAAAATCACCTTAAGAGGAAGTTTTCAGTGAGATTTAAGAATGTATTTTTAGATATTAGATCTTGATAATTTTATTTAATGAAATCTTCCCAAGATAATTTTCACTTCTTCCAATGGCAGATTTTTATTTTTTATTTTTTTGCTTAATTCAAGTTTTTTTTTTTTCTTAATTCCTAAAGTTACTCTTTAGGTAATTATGTCTTATTTTAAGTGTGGCGAGACATTTTGACAAAAAATGACAAAAATACACTTGGTAAGATTTTGATGTTTTCCAGTGTCCAAATCCCTTATTAGAGCTAATGTTTGTTATGTCTCTTCTGGGTGCTTTAGTTTATTTGATATTAACTCAAACATAAATGGCAAATAATGCAACTTTATCTGGAGTTACTTGAGAAACACGTTAAAGCAACTTGATGCACAATGATTCTCATTTTTCTCCGATTGTACAGAAATGAAAATATTATAATGAATATTGTAATGCATTTGTGCATGAAGATTCTCCTATAAAACACAGACTAGACCTTAAATGCTTAAACCACCCATTTACACCACCAGTTGGGGATTATATAAACTTCAACAACGTGGTAATGAGAAGGTCATTTTGAGTTTTTTTTTTTATTATTTTAAAATAATCTTTGCCTGCGTACATAATACCTCAATCTGTACTTTATACTACAAAACAATGTCTCAAAATCCCTGTTTTCATGTACTGATTATGCAGTCTTTCCCTGTTGAAGCTAATGTAAAACTGGCACAGAAGAAACACACTTATGCCAAGAAACAATGGGTCCCTTTGAGAAAGCAGACTGGTACTGTGAGAGACTAGCATGCAGGCTGGTGAGATGTCAGGTTGGCATGATATTCATTGTGTCGCAAGGGGGGTCCCGTGCTCCGTGGTCCCCCTGAAGGCATGACAGCGGTGAAAACCCTCCAGCTCCACTTAGATGATGGGTGCTGATCTGTCATTCGTGACAGTCGGCCTCAGCTTCACTGTAGCAAACGGATTCCCCCCCCTGCAGGAAAAGGAGATTAAAAACAAATCCCGAATATGACGAAGACCTCCTGACTTATTCTGAGAAATCTGTGAGTTTTGAGTTAGTCATGTTAGATCACTCACCCTAGAAAAGGAGCTTTTGCAATCCCATTGACAAGAGAAACCTGTTGTGAGAAAACAGAAGAGAAAAGTCCCTTGAAGTTCTAGTAACCACATCTAATGCAATATTACTGTAACACCACTGTTCACCACAGTCACCACAACCTCACACCCTCCCTCCAGCTGTGATGATAGTCAGTGCTGCCAGACTGGTTTGATAAGATTTCTCATTAACAGTACGCCTCCTTCTCTTCCCTCATCCTTTTTTCCACCCTGATCAGCTCATCGGAGCACTGACACTTACATACACTGCAAACTAAAACCTCCCCAAGTCTGGAATCTAGACAGTCGAGAAAGGCTGGTAACAAACACGCTCTTCTTTTTCTCTCACCTGAGGACAATAATGTTATCAGCCCTACAGAGTCGAGTGAGCATGGGGACGATAAAGGAACAGAAACCCCCGAGTTATGTGCCCTGAGGGGTACTATAGTACATATTTGCTTTTAAATACCATAACACTGTAAAAAGAGTTGATAGAGATACTACAACAGATAATAAATATGTCAGAGAACACTGACAACATCAAGAATTTGCATTTTAGGACTGTGCTCTTTTGTGTATTAGACAATGTGATGAATTAAGATTGAGTAATAGATTAATATTCAGTAATGCTTTCATTATTTATTCTTCATCATTATCAAACACTGAGGGCCTCTATGGTGTTCCTAGGACGAATGCAGTACCAGTTTCTTCCAGTTGGGAGCAGTCAACAGCCAGGATGTCAATGAACATGAACATTTGTTAGTGATTGAGGCAGCAATGGTGTTCAGTCCTCAGCAAATGTACTAATTTATCTTGATTTTCTTACAATAAAAGAGTGAAAAAATAACCTACTTTTGAAGCCATTATATGGATAAAACTGCTGTTCTGGACCATTTGCTGATATGTTTTAATGACAATTTCACTGGACTGATATATATATATATATATTTTTTTTATTCTCCCAAAATGCATCAAAACCAGGTACTTTAGACTACAGTTTCAAAAATGATGCCAGTATGTATTTCATTGCAATGTTTTCTGATTCTGATGTTGTGAAATTACATGTGTGTATGAGCATGTTACAGCATTATCAGATGATATGTTAATAGATGATGTGTAATGTGCCTTTGTGAAACTTGGAGGTGGTGCTTTTGGGTCCTCTCCACAGATAAATGTCTTTAAAAGTAACCCAAAAGGCTTCACTCAGGTAACAAAAGACCCCTGAGCTGTGGAGGCGAAGTTCACCTTTGCCATCTAGCCATAATAACAAACCTTGAGAGCACAGTCAGCTTTTTGCACCTGAACAAATGGTCCAAGGGGCACAAGGACTGTTGTCGCACGCATTAGAGTACTTACTTCCAAGTTCAGAGGCTATGTTCTTAAAGTTACGACTACTGTGTAACAGTCTCAGTCCTTTAGCTTTTTTTTTTTTTTTTGCTGGAATGAGTACAAATCTTTATCTATGAGTTTATTATTATACAACAATCAAACTGAGGAAATGAAAACAGTATTAAGAGCTTAATGGCTTTTCTGGGAAAAAGTCAGTATTCAGTGTGATCTCCATTCAAAAGGCAAAAAGTAGCCCAAAAAATTAGACAAAAAAACTGTCAATGCTTGGTGTTTTGATACTGGAATTACAGTTTTAATGTTTCCTGTTTATTCTGGTAGAATCTTGATACAGAGACTGATAAATGCATAGGACAAACCTAAGATTTCTATGATCATATGTTGAGAAATGACAGCTTGAAACATAAAGCACTGTAATGCCAATTTTTGGGGGAGGAGTATCCCATATTGCAGTCTATTCAAAGTCCTGAGGCAGCAAATACAGAGGACACTGAGTACAGACAGAGCAGCAGCAAAGGTGATGATGAGACAGAAAGCAGCATGTCTGGCCTTGGCCACCAGACTAAGAGCAACTGGTTCATTCTATACATACATATCAGGTAATAAAGTACAGCCACACTCCAAATGAAACTGTCCGCACCCTCTTGTCCTTCATCTATTTCTCTGTAGCTCTTTCTGATTTTTGATCTCCCTGGTGACAGCTCTGGCCTGGAGCATTTTTTCAGTTTTTTATTTTGAGCCAGCTGCGGTTTATTTCATGATCTTCCCCTGTTCATTGAATTCTATTCACCATTAACAGTAACGCAATGGGAAAAGCAAATGAAACCAAGTGTCATTCTGTCTTCTGGGAAGTTATCATCTGGATCAAACCTAGTCTATTTCCTCTTACCAATTGGGGTGTGTGTTTTTTTTGGCTCTGTTTTTCAGGGAGTGGAGGCTATGATTACGCAGTATGGAGTTGTTGATAAGGTATGATTAAGCAAACTTAAAGTCATTGCCTCTATTTTGTGATGTGGGTGTGGAGCGTGAGCCAAGCCCAGCTTTAAAGAAATCCTATCAGGACAAAGAAGACCATATTTAGAGCAAGTGTGCCATGTTACCTGTTATATACAACATTAGCACAGTACCACTCCTCCTCCACCTCCTATTGGCCAGTATTAGCACAACTGTAGTGATATGGGATCAAGTGTCAATCTGACCTAAAAGACTATTACAAAACTTGCTCAGATAAAGCAGAGTGCAAATATTTAAAGAAAACTTCCTTTGTGGATGCATTAAATATATCCTGTGTGCAACTGTTCTAAAGTCCGCAGAGCTGCCACTGATGTTTTATTTAGTTACCAGAGTTAGAATGACCACACATATGCATTTTTCAGTCTCTATATAGTTTTTTTTTTTTAAATAATCTTCCTTTGAACTCACCATGTTCTGGACAAACAATATGAGATTTAATGCACTAATTTTCTTATGGATTAATTGTAATCATAAAGACAGGTCAAAGTCTGATGAAGAATGCTGGGAATTTCTGAAGAAAGCTTTGTACAACATACCCCAACAATTCTTTAGAAAAATTCAAGACAGTCAGACTGAGTTCAAGATGTAACTGCGGCAAAGGTCGCACTGAATTCTTTTGAGTTTTTTGTGTCAAAGATAATTAGCACTGATTTTGTTTGATCCTTCCTCTTGTTTTGAATACTTTGTACACATTTCCTAAGTGTTGTTTCTTAACAAAGAGACTGAGATGATAAAGTAAAGATGACCTAGACTTTGACAGTACCCACAACAAACAAGTGACTTATAAACATTAATGAAAATGACAGTACGTTAGTTTATTACCAACCCAAATTCCCCAACATTAAACCATAGTTATGTTCGTTAGTCTGTATGTTTAGATAAAAGGCTTTTTGTTACTTCATGCAACAGTTCTGCATCAGTTTGTGTTAAAAATGCTTTCTTTGGGAGGGTTTTCATTCTCATTGTGTAGCTCATAGGTGCAGCACCTGAACCCTCTTGGGTCACCGAAGGCAAATTAACCTAAAATCAATACAGAGCATGAAAACAAAACTAATTCTTTCCCCGGATTTAATGATTGCAATGTTCTGCCGTGGGACCTCTTTTTTTTTTTTTTTATTATCCATTCTATAGCAGTTATAGTTTTTCCAATTGTTGTATGCATATATAGGTAAATAAAATAAAGTGAAATTACATGATTTTATTGAAAAATCTAAACTTTTCTGGCAGATGAACACTAAACCCAGTGATTCATAAACTGCATGGAAAATGCTAGAATCAAAACAACATCTAAGCCTCTGAAAAGGAAACCCCCGTTTGACTAATAAGGACTAGACAGACAATGCACCAAGGAAAGAAGTCACAGCAACCGCACAGATCAAAGAGGTAAAACATCTAATGCTACTCCATGCTGTTAAAGAGACTTTATTATTCCTTTTTTTTTTTTTTTTTAAACTTTAGCTTGTGTGTCTTTGTAAGAGGATAAATGAACATGTTCATTATCAAGGCTATGTTTTATAATGTAGCAACCAGCTATTAAAATGTTTTTTTTTCATGTGTTTCCTTCATGCCACCGCTGGCACTGACCGTGTTCTGTGGCGAGGGCGTTGAAGGAATCACTGGGCTCATTGGCAAGTCATCGCTGTAGTCTGGTGGCGGCAGCAGCACTGGCTCCTGCTCCTCCAGCTCCGGGATACTGATGGCACTGAGACGGCGTACTGGTGTTCCCAGATGACTGTTAAAGGAAGGATGATCCAGTTTGTGTACATTAGCTGTAAAATTTCTTCTAATAAGTAGTAGATTTCAGTATTTTGTAATGTTTACTTACCTATTTGTTAATGCTGGCTCACTGTAAGGTCTGCAGTAAGATGAGGGAAACCAGCCCCGCCTAAGACACAAAGACAAAATAGAACATTACAAGTGTTATGTAAGAAAATTATGTTAACAGCATTAAAAGTACACATTTTCTTCACTCAAGTTGAAGTAGAGACTAAAAGCAGAAAGAACTATTATACACCTTTATCATCTAAAAAAGAAAAAGCAAAGGGAAGAAATGTAGTCAAAGTATTAAAAAGTAAAATATAGGTTTTTGAGGGAAATTTTTATCAATTACTTTTGTGCAAAGCTCCTCAAACTTTGGTGTGGGCCTTTCTTATTGGAGTCTGAATGTCCAGGTATTCTGGCTTCCTCCCACCATCCAACAACAGGAACCTTAATCAGTTAACTAGTCAATGTAAATCACTCAGTGAATGTGAGACTGTTTTTTTGTCTGTACATGTCAGCCCAGTGATGAACTGCCAGGGTGTACCCCACCTTCACCCACTGGTAGTTAGGATAGGCATCACTCACAAACACTAAGAAGCTGAGGAATGTATGAATGAATGAAAGAAAATGAAGATAATGAACATTAACTTTCTCTAAAGTTCAGAGAGTTCCTCGTGCTTTATGTGTTTTACATCTTCACCTTGTATAAAAACTCAGGTAGCATCCTTTTTATTTGATTTAATGCTAAAAAAAAAAAAAAAAATAGCACTACATCATGAAATCAGTGACTGTAAGGGTGTTTTGTTTTTTGTTTTTTTACAATTTTTGATAAAATTTTTCATCTTTTCCATGATTTTTCAAATAATTTTTCTTTTGTGCCATCTTATTGTGTCTTATTGTATATCTTCTTTTGTATTTGACATCGCATTTGTCTGATTACATATTTTGCTTTTTTTTCATGCTGTATTCATCTGGTAATGATCTGCTCTTGTTATGTTATCAAGTTTGATATGCATATTGTTCCACCCTTATAGGCTGAAATCAGTCTTGATACTGTGAAGATATGTAGTGATGGAGAATAAAAATAATCAATAATATCCCACAGACACACTAAACTGTAAGGAGCATGAGGTATAAAAATAATGTGTTAAAATGCATGGAGTAAAAGCAAAAAGTTGAAAGAAATGTAAACATTGAAATAAACAGATACCCGAAAACTCAACTTAAATATAGTAGCATAATATTAGTACTTAGATAATTCCCACCTCTGTACCTCATACATACCCATTATTTACCACCTTAACTTGTCTCCCTATTGCTAAGACTCACAACCTAGTGTTCACTCACCACAGAATTAAATAAATAACTCACAGCCCGATAGTGCAAATAAACATGTCAGTACAAACCATTAAACAGAAGATCAACTGTGACATAATTCAATGCAAAAATTAAATTTATCTCCTTCACTGTAGGAAAGAGGTCTTACAGAGGGCAGGGTTTCATTATTTGTGGCAAATTTTGCTGCATGAAAATAACAGGCTTTGAAGCAACCTTTGTAGATATATGAGTCATAGAATATATGACAGACAGACATATTTTATTCAGTAAGACTTAGAAGTTTGCTCCAAGTCACGTCTGGAGAAAAAGATGGCTTATCAACCCAAAGCATGGATTTGTTGCTAAGAAACAGAATGTACTGTGATTTATCCAACATGTCCCCTTCTCTACAATCCACCACTGACTGCATTAAAACCACTACAATTGCAAAGGCCACTTAACAATGCTCTCACACACAGTGAACAGATAAGACTTGTGTTAATGTGTTTTAAAATCAGACTGAAGAAAAAAAAAAAAATCAGTGTGAGTTCTCTGTGATTCTCTCGCCTGCATTATGATTCTTAATTAATCCAGCGAGTTGTTGAAGATGAGTGTAATTAAAGAGGCAGCTCAGAGGATACTTTATGGATTTATGCCACTACAGCTGAATATACAAACAACATTTACTTTGCTGTGCTTTCAGACAATAGAACTGGAGTGAGTGAGACACACGAGGTGAACAGGTGACATGTTGTTTGTATAGGAAAGAATTTGTCTCGATGCTTGAGAACATTTTTCCCTCCCGACCATCTGAAGGTGTGATGTCACCTCAATTACCTCTTCTCCTAAAAGAAATAAACTAATTTAGGCTGGATTCAAACCAATCATCTCCTAAAGCTGACTCATGATCACATGTTGAGGGAAAACGCTCAAACATCCATTTATAGTAATGTTAAAAGAAAAGACACAAATGTCCAATATGTTGTGTGTTTGCAGGTGGAGTTTTCCATGAGTGTGTAGCTGGATGAAGTGAACATGACTTGAAGCTTTATGACTGTCATGCTGAACATACCTAACATGCTCTGTGTTTCTAGGCATGATGTATTAGCAGAGCAAAATATTAGCAAACACAATGAACAAACTAGTACTGCCACCTGAGAAATGTGAACAACGCTTGTGTGTCAGTGCTGCCGCATACTTGTTGGAATGAAAGTACATTTCCTCTTATGGGTGTGCCAAAGGTTGTGTTTAGATTCCATTTTAATTTGCTATGGGAGGGAGTTCATGATACATCCTTCCAATTCACACTAAAGCTGTTATTGTTTTCTTCTTTTTTAAACAAAGTTCAAAGAAATCCTACTCACTCCTTCTCATGGCACGTTTAAGGAGAACACTTGCCTTTTATTGTCAACTAATACCACAAAAAGACAAAATCAATAATGTTTTAGATCATCTCTTAATACTTTTCTGTCAGTGGCACTCAGCCTAAGTTCTTTCATTCCTACTACTAAAGGTATAAATCCTCCTTAACACATTGCAAATACAGTATGCAGATTACTTTTGTAGCCTAGGCTATGAATGGCTTGACAATTTATTAAAACAACTAGTAATAATGGTAAAAATATAAAAGGAGCAGACTGAGTTTCTGTGCCCGCCCCACCACCACCACCACCAACACACACACACACACACACACACACACACACACACACACACACACACACACACACACACACACACACACAC
>JAPSES010068182.1:0-11065 GCA_029822895.1 Maxillicosta whitleyi | reverse complement strand
TTGGTGTGTGCAGTTTATGGATCAGAACCACACTGTGGGCTTACAGAACCAATCAGGTGGAACTGGATCATTTCCCAAGCACACCCGATGACTTCTCAGTGCACACTAATGTACCTCGGTACACTGTTTGGGGAAACACGGGTCTAAATCCAGGTACATATAAGTTTAAATAAAGGAATTAATACATGAGCAAAACAACAAAAACACAATTATATCTTTGAAGTGACATTCATCTTTAAAGTCATGACCTACCTGTACAGTTCCCAAGCAAAACTGAACGAGACCCCCTACACTCTTAAAGGGGCAGAGAGAATGGTTAGTAGAAAACTAAACCTGTCACACACAGTAACAGAAAAGCAGCTTCCATGTGCCTGGTCTGTTTGCATCTGTACACTTCATGTAAGTGAATGAAAAGTGGAAACCAGGGTGGACCTGGTACAAGGGACAATCTACTGCACACATGCACAAAGTCCCACTGGGGAAAATGTCCCCCACTGTAGGAAAAAGAGAATGACCCTGCCACACAGTGGTGGTGTGCAGCTTCTATAACACAACAACATAAAAATCACACCCAAATGGAAAGAGCAGTTGTGTGACTGCACAGAAACACACCTGCTGGGTCTGTCATGTCGCTGATATTATGGTCACGAACATTACCTTCAATACAAGCAAAGAAGCTAAATACTTACTAGGACCTACTGATGAGATGTTTGTGACCTTTCTAAGGACATTTCGTTTAAACTATAGCCTCCATCACAAAGCTTCTTATGAATGAGGGGTTCGTACTAGAGCAGTAGTTTTTTTTTAGGTCGTATTACAAAATCAATACAGCCGCCGTTCAAACTGCCACTGCGACGTGAAGCCTCTGTGAGAAAATGATTGATTTTTAACATTGATTTTGTGTCATACAAAGACCATACAGTTCTCATGTTCTTCATAAGGGTACCTTGGGACGTTCCTACATCATACCTATGACCACTTCATGTTTTTTTTTTTTGTAAGATGGCCATGCAGCATGCCAATCTGCAATTCACCGTGTTCTCAAGTCATTGGTAGGAAGCTCTGACACTGTTTTAGACCATTTAGGTTGGTGTATAAACACTGAGGGTGTACTAAAGTCCTGTGCTTTTTGACATTAAGGGCCTGATTTACTAAAGGTTTGCACCTGTAAAACATGTGCAGACTTGACTGTGCACAAAAACATGTTGAAGCTGATCTACTAAGAGGACACACAGAGCATTGCGTTTCTCAGATGGGCAAAATAGCTCATGCAACCCATTTAGCATATTTGTCTGATAAATATGTAACATGGGCGTTTCTGCCAGAACACACAAAGTTATTGTGAGGAGTGCCCACACTAGTCCTTACTGTAGTTGTGGCACAAACATGCACACATACACATCTACAGCATCTCTACTGTTGTTGTGTTGAACATATTTCTTACATCTTTTCAGGTATGTTCTAAGCTCTTTAAAGAAAAACAAAGATTCTTAATCACAGATGTACACGCATGCCCCCCCATCCCCTTCCCTGTGACATATTACATGTGACCGTCTACATAGTCAGAGCTGAGAAAGCAGCCGTGCTGCCTGTAGCATGAACAAGATTCAAGGGCACTGATGTGAAGTGTTTGCACCTCTGAGCTGCTGACTGCTGCTGGTACTGTTAGCATTTGGGCCTTTCATTTATTTAGGATTGTTTTCCAGTTATTGTTGTATCACCTGTCAAATAATTATGTACAGCACATCATCACTTCTAATAAAAGCCTCTCTTACATCCCTTTGTGCATGTTTAGAGATCGTGTGGACTCGGAGTTCCTGTTAGATGTGGAGTTGTCGCAGGGTGAAAATTAAATCGGACGGGAAGTATGTAGTAAGTATTAATGAGTGGGCGTGTCCTGCTCAAAAAGTGAGGAGCGCAAGTGTTCAGTACGCCTTTTTGGAAGTAGGAAGAAGTAAGGAGCACGAAGATCTGTACTTCTGTCACACAATGAGTGGGAGAATTGGACGTGAATTACAAGTGAAGTGTACGTTTTCACAAATTGTACTTATGCAGTAAGACAAACATACGAGAAACGTAAGGAGCACGGAAGTGTTCAGCAACACAATGGTGCGTCAAACTGTTAGAACGCAGGTAAAATCCCACTAATATCAGAGGTGCACTGAGTCTGTTCATCATCCACTGTTTCATCCAATATGGCACTACCCAGAAGGAGGCGCTGTCGTCTTTTACAGCTGATGTTGAACAGGAAGTGGAAGACCGTGATGCAGCGCTGCAGGAGTTGGTCGGATCGCCTACTTCTGATGCACGTTTTATCATGATGATCACGTTCGTGGTCTGAGTGTGACGTACTTCACAAGTACAGTAGTAATACTCAACATGCATTTTGGAAGTAGGTAATACCCTTTGTTTACATGTACGTTGAAAGCATGTGTAAAGTAAGATCCTCTAAGTACGCCTTTATGGGAAAATACCTCAGAATTTTTGCATGTTTTTTCCTGCATTACACACAGAACTATCAAACTTACTCAGTACTTTTGTCTTGTGAACTCCAAGCGTGCCCCAGGCGTGCTAATTGTCGCAGCCAGCTCGTAGCTAAAAACTGACCAGACAGTTTTCAGGCTGCGTGCTATGCATCATGTTTGCGACCACCAAAAAAGTACTTTCCACTTGTGTACATCTCACTACTTGGCATATTTTTCTCTGCTCTCCCTGGAGCTGATCATTGGTTCAGTCTTTACCATTTGTTGGATCAAACAATTTCCAGAATGACAGTCTTCTGTTTTCTTCCACTTCTCTCTGGTTTGTGTTTCCATTTTAAAGCACTGGAGATCATTTTAGCTGAGCAGCCTATCAATGTTTTCATTAAAGCACACTGTTCTTCTGAACAATGGGTCAAGTTTTCAGAGAGAATAGCATGTCTGGCTTCATCCTGAAATAAGGGCCACCTGAATGACACCTGTTTCTTCAAATAATGAATGAACTCATTGATTGAATTTGCCATGTAATAATATAATTTATACCAAAAACAGTGATTGATCTGGTTAGTCATGTTGGACTGTTATTATTTTTAACACAACTGTATCTAGCCAAACATCAGTATTGATATGCAGTACTGTGCATATGTTTTAGTTTTATTGGTTTAGTAAAGTTCTATTAAAACATTGGTGTTTTTGTGTTTCAAGTACATGGGCCAGACGTGGCCATCCAATAGGCCGGGAGGATCTGGCACCGCGTAGTTCACTGGTTTCTTTGCTATTTTCAAATCCTGAAATATCACCTCAACACACAGCAGTCAGCAGCTGGATCAGAGATGGAGGTTTTAACACAACAGACAGATTTTACAACACATGTCTTTAAATTAAAACCATATACCAATATACCAAACAAGAATATACAAGAAAAAAAGTCAAGAGGAGGATGAAAAAGATAATGACAAAGAGATTTGAGCCTTGAATAGATTTATGAATGGGTATTAATAAGGTTAATCATATGTTATGTCATGTAAAAATAGGTACAAGAACGTTATAACCTCTGGAGTTACTGAAAATAAGCAGGGAAATGGCAGTGACCTTTAGTGACTCATATATATCGGATAAAGCTAACATTGTATAAATGCTGCCCAATGGAATCTGAGGTTGAACAGATCAACACTCACTATTTGGAAAGTAACAGGTTGTCATTGTTACTTTTCCTTAACAGTTATAGCAGCTTATTTATGAAGTGTTTGCAGCCTAATAAATCCATTGTAGATAGGGTAGTCTTACCAAATTAACTAGACAGGACTAGTTCTTATAAAATACTTAAACACACAAACAGGACACATGAGATTACTGTATATATATAGTGTCCTTGTGCTGTCAGTGACACAGCTAGTTTTTATTCAGGTATTGTTCTGCATCATGATGGCCTGCAGGTAGAAACTGTCTCTGCAAACTATTGTAGAACTTGGTTCTGTCAGTTTGGTCAATATGGTCTATAATATTTTGGATTTTGAACACTGCTTAAGTAGATACAGTGATACTTCAAGGGTACCAGTACCAGTCATGCTTATGACATTAATTGTGTTTTGTGTACTACTTATAAGCAAGAGAAGCACAAGTAAGTTTACTAAGACATTGCCACAGGTGCACCACACTGGACCTTTGTATTACATGAATTCCTGCAGGGGCAGACCCAATGGAGAGCAGCCATTGACAACTGGAAGGAACATACCATTGTTGATTCTGGGTGAGTGAGCACAAGTAAGTGAGCAGCAGTCAGTGAGTGAGATGGAGAGAGTGGAAAGACTGTGTTCAAGAAGCAAACTATGTCTAGCAATTTTGAGGAAATGTGTATAAATGGTTGTCTATTCGATCTGATAATGCATCATGTTAGAGTCTGTGTCACTAGCAGCAGTGGAACAGCCCATGACCATACCTGAGTGATGGAGCAGTGACTTGTGCTGACACGTACATGAAAATGGGCTATAACACCAGTTACCAGAGGGAGGCACTAGTATTAGGAATGATCTTCAGAAATAGTAACAGCTGTAATCTGCGTCAGAATAAAAACACATTCAACTAGGAGTTCACCTGTAACATTTACTACACAATAGACAAAGAATTGAAATCACTTAACTGTCCAGCAAACTTGGTAATGCTGCCGTCCATCCATCCATCCATCCTCTGCTGTTTATCCGGGGTTGGGTCTCGGGGGCAGCTGCCTAAGCAGGGACTCCCAGGCTTCCCTCTCCCCGGCCACTTCATCCAGTTCATCCGGTCGGATCCCGAGGCATTCCCAGCCCAGAGACATAGTCTCTTCAGTGTTCCCTGGGTCTTCCCCGGGGCCTCCTGCCAGTGGGACATGCCCAGAACACATCACCAGGGAGGCATCCTAACCAGATGCCCAGCCACCTCATCTGGCTCCTCTCATTGTGAAGGAGCAGCAGTTTCCCCATGGAAACAAGTCAGGATCCAGTTTTCCTCTCACAGACGTGGTCCACTGGGGTCCCCCCCCTGGAGCCAGGCCTGGAGGTGGGGCACGACGGTGAGTGCCTGGTGGTCGGGCCTTCATGCATGGGGCCCGACCAGGCATAGCCCGAAGAGGGAACATGGGAACAACTCACCACCCGTGAGAGGGGCCAAGGGGGTCGGGTGCACTGTGAAATGGGCGGCAGCTGAGGGCGGGGGCCTAGGCGGTCCGATCCTCGGCTACAGAAAATAGTAATGCTGCCACTAAAAACATAAAGACACTCACAAGCCAAAGAGTAGTTAATTATTGGACAGATATAATAAACATAACATTCTGTTCCCACATGAAGGTCTATTAGATTCTAGGTACACATGCATTGAAATAAGAATAAACATGCAAATAAAATAATCAATTTCTCAACATATTATTCAGAGTAAAAAAACTCACCACTTCCACAGATAAGACTGGGAAGTGCAGAACGCATCATTCCTACAACTATACTAGTTTCATAAAGGGGCAGAACACTATTTAATCATACAAGTCCCACTAAATTCATTACAAGTACCCTTTAATTTAATTCTCTGCAAATGAGCTTGAAGCTTTAGGTTCCCCTATGGCAATAAAAAGTGTGCTCCATGTTTGGTGCTAATAACAACATATTACATTAAATTGTGTTTTTGCTAGTGACATGTTATAATAAATCAGTACAGTGAACAATCAGGTGACAAGGTGCTTCATTAACTCTATATCATATGTGTAAAGAGTTGATTAGAAGCAGTTGAATAATTTGCTGTGCACTGTATCCTTTATGACCTCATTTCTCTGTAAGACAGAATAAACCAGGAGTTGGGGGGGGGGGGGGCTGCTCTTGTTGTCAGCTGCCCAGCCTGAGGGCCTCACAGCTGGGGGACACTTCTGCATGGCCCCAAACTCATCCTCGAGTCACTGTGATGTGTGTGTTCATTAGCAGGAACTTATTTGAGTCCAAGCGTCACAAAATACTGTCTGCCTCCCCATTCAGTGAAAACACTTCAGACCATTGTATTAATGAGTCACTTCTTTTTAAATGTATTTCCAGTACACACAGATAACACAACACTTACACTAAAGCTAACCTTATTTCCATCACTAGCTCCATGTGGCGACTGGGAGTGTTGGATTTATTTTATTTTTTTGCACATAGAGCCACTTCACACAGTTAGGAATATGTGTTGATAACTTATACTGAGATGAAGCATTAACCCAGAAACCCACTATTAATAGAAGAAACATCTGCTCCATATAGAGCTCACATCACATCTCACATTGGCATTACTAATTGTAAAGAGAGAGGGATGAGATTTTAATCCAGATGAAGCAAATCTGACAAGTTGTTTAACCCTTTAAGTGCCAGTTTTTTGGTCTTTTTTTATGTTAACTTTTGTTTTCAAGATTTTAAAAAGTTCTCAGTTGCATTCAGTTATGTTGCGTGTTGTAACACTGCAACTTTGAAGGGTTAATATAAACACACTGCAACAGCCCAGTGTGTCCCAGTGAGAGAAAACAGCTGCAAGTACAGAAACAATGCAAATTCACAAACTCAAACACAGTCTTAACCAGGAACAAAAAGAGGAAAGTACTGTAAATGAAAAAATGTGCTGCAAGAAAAACAAAACAACACATGCATAATCACAAAATGCTCTGCAAATAAATAAATGAAAACATCTGCAAACGAACAACACTGCATAACCAGTCAGTCCAACGTTAGTGTCACTTTCTAAACCTGAAGATGGATGTTTGTACAACATTGGAAAGACTGGACAAAATATGTGAAACCTCTAAGACCTGAATGTGCTGAAATGATGTTATGAGTTTGAGCTAAAAATGTTCTAAATGAAAGAAATATGTGTCTGTGTTGTTTATATCCTCTCTTTGATTTGAAACCCTGTGTGTTTATATATATATATATATATATATATAATGAACTGCTGTAACTGTTTTAGTTCTGTACACTCACTCTCTGGATTTATATATGTTGTAGTTTGTGTATCAATGTTTGAAAAACAAAAACAAAAAATCAACATCTTTTCTTTCAATACAAAGAGAATAAAAACAGAGTGATGAAGTCTGTGGAAAGTCTAAAGTTTTAAAGGAGCCATATACTGGATTGTGGCCAAAAGTAGTACTGCAATCAAATTCAAAATACTGTAGAGCGTGCTATCCCGTCCAAATCCCCCTAGATTAAGGGTTGCCAGATCCAGCATTAGCATTGACCAGGAGCTAACGTGGGACGAGCCATACACCGGTACGTATACCAGGCCAAGTGTCTTCCCTCAGGGCCAGACTGTGGTCTCTTCACCTGGGACAAGACACTGTTGTAAAAGAGAGGGGGAGACCACGGGAGAGCCGGCGTCAGTCTCCAAATTCATCTCCACTTTTAGCCATCTCCATGTTTCCTTGTTTTGTTTCTCATTTTTTACAGTGTATTTAGGAATAAAAAAAAAGAGGCCTTTTAGGGTTAGAAATGTCAGACATTTGTGATCAGAAATGTTCCAGCTGCAGATCAGAACTGGCAACCTGGACGTCTGAATGTGTGATTGGCAGCTAGGTGATGGGTGGAGCATCAGACCAAAAGACAAAATGACAACAGACACATTATTTAGGGGCTGACACTTAGCTTTTCAAATGTAAATATTCTGGACTACTGTCGGTGATATCAGTATTTGAAATGAACATGATTCTTTAATGTCAGGTGAGAGTTGAAACATAATACTTACAGTACATTTAAATATATATTTTCTGACCCAATTAGCAAATAAATAATTAAAAAAAAAAACAAACACTAATGTAGTCCACTCTTTGCTCAAGAGTGAATGAAAATTTAAAAAATAAATAAAAAGGCACATGATAAAATTAGGAACTTCAAAAGATGGTCTTAATATCAGTGTCAAAACTAAGACCAACCTTGGATACTACAACATTTCTTTATATACTGTGTAAAGGAAGTGGACGTAGCCACGCATTGTCACCCACTGGCCACTGTCATGTTAGCTTTTTTGGACTCACAAGTGATCATATTTAAAATAAATAAATGAATAAATAAAAAAAAAAAGAAGATGAAGCAGTTTCAACTATTTGCTAAATGTTAATATGTACAGTTGTGTTTGTTATCAGTAATTGTTAACTGTAAACACATTAGTCATTGCTTGCTAAATAGTAACTAATAGGCTAGTGGACAGACATGTGACACGTGCATGTAACTTATTATGTCCAATGTAATCATTCAAACAAGTGAAGCAGGTTGGCGTTAGGGACATTCAACCACAGTTAGAGTAGAGCTATTTGACAGGAAAAACATTAGTTCTTGAACAGATTTACTTTGGTACACACAGCAGACATAAAGGTCCATTCCAGACTTAAACTGTTGCCTCTTTTTTATGACTGTGTTTGATTATTAATTCTCTTACTTCCTGGTTTTGTTTTTTCTTACGTCATGTGTTATGGCTCTGTCCGTGGTGCTGACACATTCAATATATGCAGTTAATAACACAATCAGACCTGAAGGATTTATGAAACTATGATCCGTAAATGAAATGCCAAGAATGTTGGGACAGAAGCAGAAAGTGGGATAAGTCAAAACCAAAGCCGTTGACAGAGGTCAGAGATGTCAGTGAATAGTTGGAAGTAGATCAAGGACGTCCGAGAGCAAAACGGATTTTTTAGGCGTCATCATGAAGCGCACACTGTGGGTTTCTGAGAGCACAAGCTACAAAGTTGAGGTTTGTTTTTCTTTTTGCAAACGCTTTGGCAGATATTCAGCTTCTCACTTCCTCTTCTTCCTTTCCAAGTGTTTCCATCTATTCATTGTCCCTGAGTTTCCCTTCATCGTTGACCTCCCTGATCATCACTGACTTCCTCTGTCGCAGATGCTCTCAGCAGGGAGTGTTAGTCATGAGATGGTCTCATTAATATCTGAGAAAAATGGCTAATGAGGGTTAATAAGACACCCAGCAGGACTACAGTCATGTGTGTGTTGAGTACGTCCAGCAGGGTTTGAGGGTCTAATCATCTCAGATGGTTCCACCAGACCAGTGAGACAGGACGTGAAGGGAGGGGGTGGGAAGGGAATGAGAGGTGGTGTGTTCATAAAATACAACTAAACCAAATATGAATAACACAGTAGATACTCTTCGATAAGTAATCTGGATGATCAGATGGAATTACTGACTAATGACTGTAGCTCATAGTTAAGGGTTTAGTTGTTAGTTGCCATAGTGACATTTAAGTGAATCAGAAAACTCATTAAACATCTTTAGAAACATCAGTAAAGAGACTAAGACACCTGCTTTAAAAAAAAAACCAAAACCCTCAATACTTTAAACATGCAGCAGTTAGCTGGTGAGTTGGTGTCTGTGAATTGGTTTATTAATAGTGTACTTTAGACCAGCTCTAAATATAAAATGTGATGAGATGACTTTTGTTATGATTTGGTGCTATATAAATACAATTTGACTGACTAATTGCTTGAGTTTAGATCAAATCAGATTCGATTCAGTTTGATTAGATTAGAAGAGGTTTGGATTACTGGTTAAATTCAAATTATTATCTATCTTTATCACTATGGTGATGATTAAAATGACGGGAATAATATGAGACTGTTAACTCCACATCAACAGATAAACATGTTTCCTTTGTGAGTGAACACACCCACACGTGTCTCAAACACAAAGATAAAACACAAAAGTACTTTGTATCCATTTAAGATGTTTGTCAGAGATCTGCCAACGCAGATAATAAAGACTTATTAATTCATAACGTGGTTGCCACACTAATCTATAGTCGCACTAGTGCACCCCATTGAACATTTTAGGGACTCCATCATAACATTTAGGACCATTACAGATATGAACACATTTCATCTTAACAGTATCACTCATAAATGCATCGTTGGTGCCAGATAGCAGCTATCGATCTGTTAAATTCCACGGTATCATGATTTCATTTATGTTCGCTGTTACTAAATACACAGAGTGTAGTGATTGACTTTTTCAACACAATGTCATATAATAACACTAGAAATGTAGTGTAAAAGAAAATAATGATCCCTTTCTTTGTAAAATATGATCCAGTAGCTGATATTAAAGCCTAAATAGAGCGAGGTGAGGGGGTATCCCTTTGCAGACCTAACCCCATGTCGTTGTGATGGAGACAGCCTCTGGTTTGAAATAATAAAAATACTTTTCAATCATTAATAATTATTACAAAATCTAGTCCAAAAAAGGAGCACTTTTCTGTGTCTGACCAGTGCCAAACTGAAAAGTAAAATTGTAAATTTAATCAAAATCACTTATATATGTAACTCATCTCCTGTCTGCGTTCCTCGAGCTCCCACAATGCCTTTCTAAATGTCACATACCTGTCCAAAGACCATTGCAACACCGTCTGCTGTTTACAACAATTCACACACATACACACACACTGTTCCACACACTGTTCCTCCTCAGTTTAGATTCAGTTGACAGGCCATTTGTATGGAAAAAAAAAGAAAGAAAAGAGAAAAAAAAAGCTTTCCTTCCAGATCGTGCATGTGTAAGTGCTGCTCTTAGCTGGAGCAGCAGCGTCAGCACTTATCTAAGCAGCTCACCTGTCGTAACACACACACACAAAACATACACACACCTGTCAGAAGTAGCTTTGCATACATCACACACACGCTCCAAATGAACACATTCACATGCATTTACAGTTTAGGATTTTTCAGTGGTACAAATAATAAACATCACCAGGAGGCTGCAATTTATTACAAGTAGATGTGAAAATGGAAGGAATTTCAATGGGCTGGAGAATTTTTTTTATCCTCTAACTTCCAGATGAATGAAGAAAATAAGACAGATCATAACAAAAGTATGACAAAAAAAAAAAGAGAGCATGACACCACAGGCTTTCTGTTCACAACCCACAGCTAATTTTAATGAGTGAAAGAACATTATTACACACATTTAGGAGTTTTTATTTATTTTATTCATCTTAGTAACAGTTGTATCTATACGTGTGTTTTTTTTTTCTGGCTCTGTTTTTTCTTTTAGTTTCTGCTCTTTTATTGTATTTATATGCTCTTTCTACTTGTTTTTAC
>JAPSES010068162.1:0-11066 GCA_029822895.1 Maxillicosta whitleyi | reverse complement strand
CCCCCCCCCCCCCCCCCCCCCCCCCCCCCCCCCCCCATAAAAGTTATGCCTGCTTCTGTCCGTCTGACTGAGTGTTGATCAGTACAGAACTGCAACCATTTTACAGTAACATGATATATACAACACTTTTTTTTAATTTATTGTAAATGTTTAAACTGAAATATAAGTGATTTCCCTTTCATACAGTAAAAATGTCAGGTAACTGTACATAAACTGTGTGTTTCCCTTTTATGCTACTTGTTCTTCTACATAATTATTGTTCTTTTTACTCAATTTTGATACTTTTCAGATTACAGCTAAATAAATTCTTGTATTTATTGTCACCTCATACACTGCTGCTTATAGGTGTGTGTATAGGTTTTTCTTTTCAACAAATAAATGTCTCAAAAATAAATATATCATTTGCTCTGTAGTGTAAATATATTCCATTTACCTTCAGTTCAGTAGTATTGGATGACATCTACTTTTAGTAAATTATTGTTCTTAAAGCAGCGTATGACTTTCATCACAATTTTTTTTTCAAATTATAAAATCCAAGTGATACGTAATAAACAAGCAAAAGCAGTTTCTCATAGATTTGTCAAGAAAACAAGCTAGATTGCTGCAACGTAAAAATTCCAGTCCACCAGGGTTGTTTTAAAGAATGAGTGTAGTTGATGGATGGAGGTAGCCCATCAAAAATCAATGTTGTTCCCAAAAGACAGGAATATTCCAAAGTAATGATTAAGATTAAACAATTAATGGTGTTTAATATTGATTTAAAATAAACCAACCAACCATTAATATCTACAGCAGTAAAATGAAATATAGATATTAATGTAGCAGTAATATCATACATAATAATAAGACAAAGACTCAGATTTTTCACACTTTACTTTGCTGAGGATGCTTAAATCCTTTCACTTCACTAAGTTTTTGAAAGCAGATGCTTTTTTTTTCTTTGTAGTCAAGTATTTCAGTGCTTGTATAACAGTAAAGTATACTTTCCCCCCCATTGTAAACATAATTTAATCTCCCATGTGTTTAGGGATGAGCTCTTGAGTGCCCCCATGTGGCTGACCCTGATAACACATACACTTCATACACCAAATAATAGAAATACATGTAATACATATAAAATAAATAAATGCACTGCTAAGAATAATAATAAATAATCTCGGTCACAAAATAAACTTTATTTAAGGGTTTTGATTTTTGGACTTTTTCAACTTCTTTATTTTTTCGAAATGACAAAACTGATTGCCGGGTTATAACATGACATGACATGTGACTTAGTTTATCTTTTAATCAAGAATGTCAAGATCACGAGGGTACGCAGCAGAGACTTCAAGATAAACATGAACTTATGGATCCTGCTGGTAATTAATGAAAGACACATGGCCACACATAGCCACCAAACCACATGAACAAATGTGATTCAGACTGAAAACAAAGTTGATTTCTTTCAGGATGCTCAAATAATGTACAAATTATCAAAAAAAAACATATACGTGCAGGCCACTTCTGGATTTTTTAAACCCCCCAAAAAGACTCATGGACTCCTATATTCATATGTATTGCCTTTTTTTCTTTTTCATCCAGTTAGGATCTGATGCATAATAGCTTGTGATGCTGCTGAGGTGGGAAATAAGCAGACAAATAAATATACCACCAGTGACCACACTGAAGCTCTGCTGCATTTTTACTGTAGATACAGTATAAAACCTCATTACATCTATGGCAGATGATGCATTGGTTTAATACCAGGATGTATGTTGTAACTACGGCAGCATTTATCACATTTGTCAGTATATTACCAAACCTGACCCCGCACAGGTTCACAGATGACCCCTTCATGGATGACTGTACCTAGATGGGATGTAATGCTTTAAAATCTCTGGATCGAAACTAGTCTCAACTCCCAAAGTCAGTAACGCGTGTTAATACTGAACCGAAGCCAAATTTTAAACAGGGCAATAGATCACCAGCAGAGTAAACTTAAACTTATACACAAGGCCAGATGTAGATTTTATCAGGGTGTAACTGACTTTCTGGTGACGCCACTGTCTGTGTTAATGCCTATGGGGATTAGAATGTTATTGTTTCCCATTTTAATACAGAGCATTAAAAGAACAACCAGTCAAATGTTTACATATGGACTGCATGGCTTATTTAAGACCCATAAAAGCATTAAGTGGACATTTAGATTTGGATCAGAGAAAGTGTCAGGTTCAGACTGTACATTTTCCCCTGATGTCCTTATACTTACTTTTTTTTTGGTTTATCAGTGAAATCAGATAAATGCAGCTAAAATGTTATGTTCTTATAACCCCACCACTTAGAAAATGGAAAATCAGCCAAAATGTGTTTGAATTTTCAGTGTTACTATGTTATCTTTCACATGGCACATAAGATTACTTACTGTGAGGCTGAGCTTAAAGGGTTAATTGGTTCTCAAAGGCATACCTTATTTATTCTATAAAGTCTGGACTGCATACGTTTGGGCAACGAGAAACTCCAAAGACTGATTTATTGACTGAAAAATCTTTCCTGGAATATAATATTTTTTTATTTGAAGCATGTGCTTTCGCCTCAGTTGCAGAGTTTATTTTTCAGCCATGTGTTGAGGCATGAAGTCAAATGCTTTGTCCTCATGTGCTTATAGCTGTATCTGACTGAACAAGAAGCCCCTGCATTACTCCTGTTTTTCACTCCTACGTATATTCCCTCATGTTATTATTATTGCTTCCACCAAAAGGGTCACTCCTATTTATCCATCTGATCCTTGGCTGGACAGAAGGGAGAAGGAAGGAAGGAAGGAATATAGGGAAGAAAGTAGGGAGGTAGGTAAGTAGGTAAAAAGGAAACCAGGGAGGGAGGGAAGGAAGGCAGGCAGGAAAATAGGAAAGAAAATAGGTAGGTAGGAAGGGAGGAAGGAAGGAAGGAAAAAAGAATCAAAGAAAAAAGAAAGAAAGGAATGTAGGGAAGGAAGAAAGAAAAAAGAAACAAAGAAAGACATGAATGTAGGGAAGAAGGTAGGTAGGTAGGTATATAGGTAGATAGGTAAGAAGGAAAGTAGGAAGGGAGGGAAGGCAGGCAGGAAGATAGGAAAGAAAGTAGGTAGGAAGGAAAGGAAGAAGGTTGGAGGGAGGGAAGGAATTAATGTAGGTAGGTAGGTAGGTAAGAAGGAAGGAAAGAAAAGAATGAAAGTCAGGAAAGAGGGAGGTAGAGAAGCAAGCCAGGAAGGAAGGAAAGAAAGTAGGTAGGTAGGTAAGAAGGAAGGAAAGAAGGAAAATGGGAATGTAGGTAGTTAGGTAAGGAGGTAAGTAGGAAAGAAGGAAGGAAAGAAAGTAGGGAGGAAGGGAGGAAGGAAGGAAAGAAGGAAGGCAACTAAATAATCATTAAAGTCCAATCATAGGCAGGAATTCATGTTTTCATATAAAATACAGTTTTAAAACTACATTAGAAAGTACAAATACTACCAAAACAAAGTTGAACTCCTATTGCACATTTTCTTCTTTAATAAACACTAACACAGATCCTTCCAGACCACTCAGTATCAATCTCTGGGTTTGTTTAATTTAGTTCCCAATAGTTCAGAGTCTGTTTTCTCTCTCCTCAGATTAATCCACTCCTTGTACTCAGGACTTCAAATAGGATTTATTGATTTTGGACATTTTTCCTGACTGAGACTTTTAATGTAGGATTCAATCATTAGTTGTTACCGTCATCACATAAACTGCTTTGTATAAGGAATGAACATAAAAAAAAAAAAAAAACATCCACCAACTAGAACCAGCAGACAGAGATCATGTGACAGTCACTTAAACTAACCAATGACAACAAATGACAAAGAAGCCCCAGGAATTCACAGGCTTATTTTGTGGTTGTATTGTGGAACTAGAAGTGGACTTAGTGGACGTCTGTGCAGTGTGAGTCCTTCTGTTTGTTTTATCATATTGATTAAAAATTAAATTAAAAAAAAAAAAAAAAAAGACACAGTAGACAATCTCCAGTTGGAAACTCCAGATGGAGCAACTATTTTTGCTTCACTTGGACAGTTTTGGGTCATCGTTAAAATTAATGAGAGCAACATCAAAAATGAGGCAATGGTTTATTAAGAAGACATTTTACAACATGTCTGCACTCAGATACACACCAGCAGGTCTACCTAAATGTTTAATGGGGGGCTTTTTTTTTTTTTTTTTTTTTTTTTGTTACATCAGCTTACATTGCCTCTGAGTGCTGTTGTAAGATTATTACTACATTAGCGAAGCAAACTCTGCGAAAGCAAATTAAAGAGGCAATAAGGACAAGTGAGGCCAAAGGAGAGGGGGCTGAGGAGCAGTGGGCCTTGTTAATGTCGGCTTCAATTTAGTTTAACAGTCAAAGGGTTCCCTCTGTTGGTCAGAGTCTGAACAAATGAACAGGCTTGACTGAAGCTCAGAATGCATTTTTACATTGTGGCTATTTCACACATAATAATTATTAAATATGAGCATTATTCCTGTTTAGCCAGGCTTTTTATGGACCACCACGGTGCTTTGTTTTACATGTACTATTTTATTTTTTAATGTAATAATTCCTTTTAACCCATGAAGACCAAAATCATTCAATTATATAAAATCTTTAATACATGTTGATCCACTAATCATATTAATCCATGTAAATAATTGATGTAAAATACAGTTTATCATCTTTTCATGATCATCAGATATGACCCATTTGGATGTTCAGAGGCTTTGTAGTGAATGTAGAAATACTGCCATCTTCTACAACACTGTTGTTTACTTCACCAGTAAAACCTAGAGTCTGATAAATTACAGGTTCAATTAATGATATATCTTGCAGGAAAAACTAATTCTTCAGGTTTCTGTTTAGCTTTAATGAACATTTATATAATCAAAACTTTAAATATAGGAAAATATCTGATTTTTATTTATAAATGCAAAATACAGAGCATGATCTTAGAGTAAATGGTGGTAAATTACTTAAAAAAGGTTAAAAATAGAGAAAAAAAAATCATCAGGGAACTGCCATAAAAGCAGTACTGGGTCTTCATGGGTTAATGCAATATTTAATTTTTTAATGTAGGACTTTCTTTTCTCTACAGCACTTTGAGATCCCATTGAATGAAAATTATTATTATTATTATTATTATACACTAGCAACAAAAACAAATTAAAGATCTTAATAATGCCATGTTGCCATATGTGATTGTAAAAGAAAAAAGCCAGAAATATACTTATGATCAGTTTAGAAGGAGAAAAATATAACATCCCTGCATAGAAATGTGGACATTGACATAATTAAACATCCATAGTGGTGGAGACATTGACAGTATATTAAAATGTGAACACACACACGCTCTTTAGCCTCCAAAAGTCTAAAAAGGAGTGCAACACTAAACTATTTGAGTGATATTATGAACATTAGTACAGGGATAGTTTTCATGTAAACAAATATATAATACTTTCTTTTCTAAATCCAGTATGTTGGAGAAAAAGCAAATGGTTTTAATGGGATAGATCACATGACCTGTAACACCAGGGCATTCTGGGTATTAAAGATGGCTTCTCTATATATTGTGTAAGTGTGAAGAAGAGCAATTGTATTTAAAATATCCACAGATTAAATAAATATATCAGAGCTATACTGGTGTGTGGATTTTTCTGAATGGCTTCCCAATAATCAGGTTCAGTCGTGTGTATATTTAGGGAAATTAATTTGTATTTCTGAAACGCTCTAATGAAGCTACTATACCAGAAACACATAAATTCCCTTTTAATATGCGAGTTATTGAATTGAAAGCCTGATATAAAGTACAGCATCATTGTTCATTATTTTTTTTTATCATTTTGTGCCAAGACTAATTTCCATGTTAATATTAAATTGTTTGTATATTTTGTACTCATGACAGTAAAATAAGATGCAAACCCTTAGAAAGGTCAGATCAATTATATTAGAAAACACTGAATATACCATGAAATCACCAAATTTCACCCATCTTCGGTCATACTGTTCAGGAGTAGCGACTAACAAAATTAAACAGAAATTTAATTTAGTAGAGTAGAAACCCAGAAATACATTATTGCAGATAAAGTTGGAGATATAAAACATTTTGACCTCTTCCTGTGAAATGATTGTGCCAGTGATTTATTCTTGATAAAATACAACTGGGACCCGGCATGTAAACATTAAATCAGGTTAAAGGGGATACTGGTGTGTATAAATAGGAATCCAAAGGAATATCTGAAGACACAATTATTCCAGCTTTATGAGCAACAGTGTAAATGAATGAATAATTCCATGTT
The DNA here is from genome assembly GCA_029822895.1 of Maxillicosta whitleyi. Taxonomy (NCBI): domain Eukaryota; kingdom Metazoa; phylum Chordata; class Actinopteri; order Perciformes; family Neosebastidae; genus Maxillicosta; species Maxillicosta whitleyi. The sequence continues at coordinate 4,773 of JAPSES010068162.1, read as the reverse complement.
GTTGCATAGATATGTTATGTATACTTCTTCCAAACATGTCAATTTTGTCATAATTTACCAAAATAAAAGACCACACCACCATGTGATTAAATCCTTTGGGGTTTTTTTTGTTGTTTTTTATTTATTGGAATGCTTTACTTCAATAACATGACGAGCCACAGTGCAAATACTGTATCGCACCAAACACAGACTCCCACAATCTGGACCCCCTTTCAAATATCATGTGGTATATACAGCCGGGGTCTCGTCTAGACACTCATACGTCCAACTTACACGATCCAGTAGCAGACATCCTGTACACAACCGTCCCCATGAACACTTAAGGCACACACACATTTACACTATTTAACACAGCACACAAATGTGCAGAGCTTAAGACAGCAGTAACTTCAGGTAAATTGATGTTCGACAAAAGACTTTCAGCCACATTTTAAACAGAACTGAGCCATTAGATAAACAGCCACAGTATAAGCTCACATACAAATGGCATTCTTTAACATGATCTGTGATAGCGTTTTAGCGCGTAGCGTGGTGCAGACAACAACTGTTACAGCTGTGGTCAGTAGCTTCACATTAACGCTACTAATTATTTCTAGAAATATTCAGTTGCTATACCAGTTAGGAGTCAGGCGGCATGGCTGGGTGAGAGTCGACTAAAAATACACAGGGAGTGAGAAAACAAAAGGTAAAGAGGTGCTTCTGGGAGGAAATACTGTAATTATGTAACAAGGAGAGAGAGGGAGAGAGAGCCTGTGCTGGTCAGTGTGTTAACATATAAACGCTTGTATATATTTCTGTATATTAGTGTGAGATACAGACGTCTATTATACTGATTTAAGCAGAAAGAGCGCAAGTTTCACTTGAATGCTAGCATGAGAAACACAAGGTGATGAGCAAATGCATAGTGAAAGCTGTAACGTTCTATAAATAATAAGAACGCATGCAGTCTTTAATACATTGGAATGTTATGGCCAATATATTTATTTCTAATTCAGTATCATAATATGAAATATCAGAGATAATTAACTTGGAATGAGTAAAAAAAAACAAAAATATGGTTTTGGCAGAAGCTTTTGCAATCAGCAGTCAGGTCGGCAGTGTTTGGAAGACTTGTGCAGTTTATCTGATAGCGATTAAAATGTGTAACATAACCGATGAATGATTAAGCACGTGATTTTGATTTATATTCATGTATTGACAGAAGCGTTGACTGATTTTCACCACCAAGCTGTGGCTTCAGCATGCAATGGTCTATAGCAACATCAGGTCTAAGTTTAGTTCAGTAACTGTGTGTAAAGACACTGCAGAGGAGTAACAATCTACTGTTTGTGTGTGCACTGTGGACTAGTACTTCATCAGTAAAAGTACAAATTAACAGCTTCAAAGTCTAAATAATGACACATGTCCATGAGATTACACTGTTAAAAAGTGAGTATTTATTAGATCGGGTGCCCCATGTTTTGCTTTGTGTATAAAATATCATACATAAGGGCTGAGGCAAGCTTTATCATAATTGTTTTTTTAATCACCTGTTTTGATGGATTGTAAGCTTAAATTAAAACCGTCCAACTGACAATGTTGTTTTTGCATACAGCCAAATGCAATACACAGTGTGTATGTGTGTATGTTAGCAGGAGCCACTCATTAGTGAATCGGTCTGACTCCTACAATCACTATGAACAAATGCACAGCAATATTCCACACACCGTATTCTGACTTTTATACATGTAAACAGCCTATTTTTTGTTAATTAAGTGCCTTCTGGTTAAGACGTGGGATATATTCTTTGGTCATAAATACAGTACATTAGGAATATACATCTAAACTGGGAATTTTACTACAGTTTGTGACGCATGGTTCAGCTCTGTGTGTTGTTCACAAACCAACTAGGTTAGTCTGAAAGGCTCTGGAGAGACATCCAAGGCCACAAGAAAAGCCCACATTTTTGTTGAGAAGGAAAACACATCTACTGTTTAACATCACGAGTGATTTGGATATCAACAGGTTTTTAGATATGTACAAATATCCAAATATCACCCTTTGCCAAAAAGTAGCTGAAGGAATGAAAGTGGGAGGCTATGTTTGCACAGATGGGTAAATCCACAACCAGTGGAAAACTAGCAAAAAAAAAATTAAAAAAAATCTAATGTTATTTGGAGTAAACTTGATTAGTGGAATTTTCACTGACTTGGTAAGAATATTATCTTTTTTCAGAATAAAGACAAAAAATTGAATATTTAGTGCACGTAAACATAGGCACTGTTGGACGCCTGACCTTCCTGTGCAGGATGCATTCAAGGCTAAAAAAGCAGGATTTTGAAAACATTTAATTAAAGTTTTCATATTCCTCATATCAAACTTAATTAAGTTGTATCTCATGGCATAGGTGACAAATGGAAACACTTTATTCACAGGCTGAAATGCATTTGTTTGTGTGTGTACGCCACTGCAGTTATACTATCCTTCAGAATAGTCTGTGTATGTAAATCTGTTTGCAACGACTGTAGTCACAGTGTCTACCTGTAGTGAGGTCTCTCTCCCTCTTCAGCAGCTCTCCACACCCGCCCCTACACTCACAATCCCACACTTCGCACAGGCCCACTCACATAAGGGCGCATCCTCCTCCTCCTCATATGAATGAGCCCTTCCTCCTCCTCCATGTACCAGGGGCATGTCTCCCCCATCTCCCACAAAAGCGGGTGAGACATGGCTCTGGATAAATGTGCTGCTCCTCAAACCAGCGATGCTCGTCTTTCCTCTGGCGTCTCCTCCAGTATCTGAAGCAGCAGGTCACTGAGGGGCTTCGCCACGGTGCGGTAACCTGTCGCTGTGAGGTGGAGGAAGTCAAACATGTCCTGTTGGCTGATAGTTCCATCAGAGTGGATGAATTCCCCGCTCACATCAAGGAACTGAGCCTGACCCAGTCGTGGCAGCCACGATCGCAGGAGCCCATTAACGGCCATGTTCTTCTCTCTCAGAGAGTTGGGACGCTCACCTCGAGGCAAAAGACCCTAAAGAAAAACACAATCATTTTAAAGCTCTGTGCAAAAGTGTTAAGATTTTAACTCCTGACATTTTGAGTTGGTTTGGATAAATGTTTAAACCAGGGTTTCAGCAGGGTTCAGAAAAGTTACATTTAAGACCTTAATAAATGAAATAATGAACTATTTCATGTCCCATCAGACCACAGCTGGACTTGGGTGATGCACCTGATGTGAATACAGAGGAATCTTGGATGATGGCAGGAGTGTCACAGTGGCCCATGTGACTCTTTGCCTTCACCCAAAATTCCTAATTTGTGCATTTTCATGAACAAGGAGTTGCAGGCTTATTTTAAAATAGACCCTCAAGCTATTCAGTTTTTAAAACCAGTCAAAATATATTTTTTAAAGATATTTAAAGGGATAGTTTGGGATTTTTGACATTAATCTGTATGGAATCCCCGTCATCAGTGTAGTACACACTTGTCTTTGTGTCTTTGATTTTAGACTTAGAGAGTATCAGAGTACTTTTACGACAACGAGTATAAGTACTCGGAATCAGTGCATGCCTATCAGAAAATGTTTAATTCACCACAATAACTGCTTAAAAAAAACAGAAATTAACATTTAACTTACCAATACAACTACCTTCGCCCTGGGCAGTCGTGAGGTAAGCAGTTGTGCAATGGCAAGAATTCCTCCTGCAACTTGTTCTGCGGTGTGTTCATGATTGTTGGTTCCTACCCACAACACCACCACCTGAACAAAAACACGCACAGACACTAACTTTCACTGAATAAACTGCAAACACAAATAGGCCTTGTTTACCCTGAATATTTTGAATATCAGTGGACACAAAGACATATCACCAGTCACACCTCGCTGCATCTCCGAAGTTTCCAGTTCAGATTTTGTTACTGCCCGAGGATGAGAACTCAGAAGTACTTCCACACTGTCTGATCTATTAGTGTCATACGCCTCCAAGTTGATACATTCCTTTTATTGATGCAAACATGTTTGTCTGCATTGTCATGAGTCTCATAGTCAAATTTGTTTCTACATTGTGTTAAGACAGTTGCATGTTAGTAGCATTACTGTGTTTTATTACAATTAAGTTAAATGATTAAATTAAATGCTCAAAAACAAGTTTTAATGATCACTATCACTTTAAAGATGTAATAGACAGATATGAGCCAAGTGATCCTCCGAATTTTTTCCCTTCACATTCTTCCCCAATAAAACCACTTCCAGCACTAACGAAATACTTGCCTGTTACATTCTTTTCAGAGACATGTGAGGAAACATTAGCATAAGGATAACAAACAATACATTGTCAAATGTGTCTCTGACCATCTCAGCAAGTGGTCCAACTGATCAGATGACATTGTGCATCAGTGGGTCTTTACACTTGTATTTAGCACAGTCTGCATAAATGTGTACAATTTAAAAACACACAAATGGTCTTTCTCTACAAGTAAAATGCTTCCAGAACAAAAGTTGGGAAAATTTTACCACATGTGAATCACTAATAAAGGAAAATTAAGGAAAAAATGCTGGTTGGCTAAAATTTCCAAGATACTGTCTTGGGTCAAAATGTGAAATTTGAGAATCAACAAGAAAATGGGTTTTACTCAAAAGGAATATTTGTCTCAGAGTTACCAGATCTACTTTAAAATACTGACTGCACATTGCAATACATTCACTTTACAAGTTCTATTTAATGAAACATTTATAAATCTATACACACACACACACACACACACACACCTATATATATATATATATATATATA
>JAPSES010068141.1:0-11067 GCA_029822895.1 Maxillicosta whitleyi | reverse complement strand
GTAATGGTACTAATGTAATGATGAAGTAATGGTACTAATGTAATGATGAAGTAATGGTACTAATGTAAGGATGAAGTGGATCAAGGATAGCATTTGTGTTTTAACACACGTGTTCCTGTCACTTTACATGTGTATTTATTATTTTTATATATATATATTATATTTTCTTATATATACCAAAATGAGTGGTATTGTTTTTGGTTCAGTTTGTTTGTTTGATATCACTATAGCAGCAAAACTATTGCTTGAATTCATATCAAATTGAGTTTATATTGACCCAGAATATACATAATTACATTTTGGGAAAGGTGGGTCAAAGTTCACATTCTTTATGAATTTTTAAAATCTTTTTTTTTCCCCATTTATTTATAATGAGAAAAATTTCAAATTGCTATAAAAATGCCACTTTTAACTAAATTTATTTAAATGTTGTATAGATATAGAGATTAATTGTAGACACCACTCTGTAAAATATCTAAATAATAGCTTGTCTTTGAAATATTTTATTACATTTTTAAGTCTTTTTTTTCCTCCCATTTATTTATAAGGGCAACATTTCAAATGTGTATCAAAACAGATTTGTTTCAGTTTACTTCAAACTTAAAATATGGATAAAAGAGTTGATCCATGCCAAAATAAGTTACAATGTGTGCAAGAGGCAGGCACACTTTTTTTTTTTTTTTTTTTTTTTTTTTTTTTTTTTTGTTATTTTGTTTGTTGGAACTAAATTTGATCATTTTATTAAGTTAGTTTTTTTTTCTTGTTTTTTTTTTTTTTTTGCACATAATAAAGTCATGTTAAGTCCTCCAATAACACACTAGGGTTGAATGAATCTCATAGTATTTCTCCGAGTGTCCACTAAAGGGTTAACAGGGTTCTAAGGTCAGACTGTTCCACTGTGTCTCCTTACTTTTTCGTGGACTGCAGTACTCTGTGCAGGAGGTCAGGTCCTGGAAGCGGTTGGAGTTCCCCTGACAGCCCCCATAAGTGAAGCTCTCACACTGCATGGTGGTCATGTTGAAGAAGTAACGGCGGAAGAGGGCACGACAGGGTCCTTCCTCCTTGGGAAACCTGCAGATTTGAGGGATTTCTGCCAAAAACAACAACAATATTTCAAATTTAGGAATCACATCAGCTCCAGTTTTTAATGAAATATCTGTGGCGTCAAATTAAAAAATGCATTGGGGAACATTTTACTGTACATTATCAGTGCAGAAAACAAATCAGAACCAATGCTCATCTAGATGAACCTACTTGGGATCCTAAAGCACGTCTTCTGACACTCCTGGTAACTCTTGAAGTTATTGGCATTTCCTTGGCACCCTCCATAATAGAAAATCTCGCATTTTTGGGTGATTGTGTTGTAATAATAGCGCTCGATTTCGCCTCTGCAGGGTCCTTCATCTAGTTGAAGGAGACACACGCCTGAAAACAGCAAAAAAAAGAAACTGTGAGTGAAATCCAAAAGTATTTACTTGCAGCACCGAACAAAGCAATGCGTCTTTACGCTCGAAGGTTACGTGCGTAAAAAACTAAAAAACGCACTTAACTTCAGTTTCTTCCTTACCTTTAGGTGACAACGCCAAAACATTGTAAAACGAGGAGACAAGTGTAATAAATGTCAGTGCGTAAAGTTCCATGTTGTCTGTAAGTTTTATCCAACTCCTCTCCTAAACTGTCCCGACCATCCCAGCCTGCGCCAGTTTTATAGTTGAGTGTGAACATTTCCCCAAGAGAAACTAAGGGGCGGGGATATGACTCATTTCCATACGAGAGCAAAGATTACAAAGAGGTGATGATTTCATTATTGACCTTGGGAAAGCAACGTTGTTACGCTGTAAAACATTGCATAAAACTATGACTAAAGATATATTCACAAATAATCAGTAGTCATTGATGAAGAGATTGATAACTGTAAGAAGATGAGGAAGATGATGGTATATTCTGTAACCCTCCCTTAACCCTCAAGGACACAGTGTGAATTCTGTGGCAGTTCCAAAAAAATTTTTTTCGTTATATTTAATTTGTATTAAATGATTTATCACCATGTATTTATAATATTACCCTCGTGTTTTGTGTTTTTCAATGAAAATCATATATTTTCTTATATTTAATTCACTGATCACGTAGATTTTCATAAAAAATCAGATTAAAGTTGATGGTTATTATGTCAAAACCAGAGAAAACTGCTGTAAAAGTCACCTTTTCACTAAATATATATCACAAACTGAACATAAAAACTGTCATAATGATGAACAATTAAGCCTGCGATAGAATAATTATTCATGTACCTTATGTACAACCTCAACCTGTTGACTGCTCTTCTATCTGCTTGCACAAAAAAGGTCTAAAAACAAGATATAAATGCTAAATGTGAAGAAAAACACAGTCAAAACAGGTGAAATATCGGTTCATGTAGCAATAATTTCACTCGACAAGCTTTGTTGTTTTAAGAATGTTCAATCTAGAAATAAAAAATAAGAAATTAACTCTTAAAACTAGATAAATTATCTAACACTTCTAGGTGTTTTTTTTTTTTTTTTATATCCTGGTAAGAACCAAATAATTTACAGTGTACACATGTTTTTCCATTTAATACCTTCTCATTGCACTATTTAACTAAAATGTTTAGGTTTTGTTTTTTTTTTTACTTTATTTAAATGGTTTTAGTTGTGTGTTTTTGTGCTTGTTTACCATGTTGTACAGAGAGAATGTTGTAAAAAAAACAACAACAAAAAAACAGTAAAATTCTTGCTGAATTCTTCTAATTCTAATAAAACCAAATATTTTTTTTATCCGCTGTCATTGATCCAACTCCACAACTTTTACTCGTGAATCAAGATGATGGTGTTTCCATGGTAACTACAAGCCTCTGAACATCCAAATGGGTCACATCCGATGACCATAAAAAAAAAAAAAAAGACATGGTACATCAGTACATGGTTTTGTGGATGTTTGGGTGTTTATGGGTTAAAAAATAAAAAGTGATGGAGAAACACACTTGTGAAATACAACACATCCCTTTTGTCTTGTTTTAATATTACTCATCAGGAAGTAGTCTGACTTGATTGAAGACACACAATTTCATTCAAAGCACTTTCCATTTCAGACCTTGTGAACTCTTATCTTTGTGAGATATTTAATGATAAGAGCTGCTTCCAACATTCTTCCAAGGAATGGCAGCGTTTTTGCTGAAATACAAGGTCCCCGCTGACACATAAATGCAGCAATGTCTGATGAATACAGATGAAATGCACAGTGAATCTGATTTTTCAAATAAATAATTAATGTTTTGATCACTGTCTTTCACCTGAAGTTAGGGTCCGATCCAGTTATTGCAGGAAAACTTTACCTTTTTGCTGTTAAAAAAAACTGATGTGTGTTCATATTTAAGACAATGACTCATCTTCATCTTGACAGGTGGAGGCTAAATACAGATTAGCCATCTTATCAAAGTGACCTGACACCAGAGGCACCACCCACTGACCCACATCTGAATTATTAAAGAGTAAAAAGACCATAAATTAGGATGTAATGTGCAACATATTCGGAATTCTATGTGGAATTCCAAGATTCCATATGACACCTGAATGACTGAGCCTCCCGTTTTTGCAAACATAGTTCAGATAATGGTGTGACACATGCACTAGGGCCTCGATTTAATCAGATTAATGGATTAGGATTGTTGATACAGATTACTTTATAACTGGGATTGAGGCAGAGGAAAGGGATTCTTCGTCTGGTTTTCAGGGGTGAAGGACCGTTCCCTGCAAGGATCAGTAAGTGCATTTCTGTTTATTTATTTATTAATAACTTTATGAATTTTCCTTCTGAGGCTGTAGACTGTCATAAGCTTTTTTTGTGTGTGTGTGTTGACATGTCGTTATTTTATGTATTTTGTTTGTTTTTACAGAGGATGCCGGTCATAAATGTAGAGGATTTGACAGACAAAGACAAAGCTGTAATGGAAGTAACCCAACTTAAAAATGAAGTGAAACTTGAGCGGTGGTTGGTAAGTTCTTGAAATGTTTTTTTAAAATAAAGGTTTTTTTTATATATATAAATTTTTCATCTTTCAACCTTGACAAGTAAAAAAAAAAATTAATATTATCTATGTGAGATGAAATAAAAATATAAATTATGCGGTGTGGAATCTGAACAAAGTTGGGCTAACCTCATCATTTTGGTGTTCACGTCAGACATCTAAATGCTGTGAGGAGATCAAGGAATACATTCAAGCAGGCGTGGAGGAGGACACCCTTGTCAAAGGCATTTCAGAGGAGAAGAACCCTTTCAAGGAGAAAGGTGGATGTGTCATCTGCTAAACTGGACCTGAGGAGATTTTCATTTCTGAGATTAGTACCCAAGGACATTCCTCCTCCCCTTCTAAAACGGATTTGCAGACCGAGAAGACTAGACGGACATAATAAAGAATGAATTTATAAAACTTTACGAGCTCCCATATAAATGATTCCTAATCTTTGGCCAGATTTGTAATCCTCACCATTTTACTATTTGAAAAGTTGCAGTAAATAAAGGTTGTATTTGGCTTGTCTCACATGTGGAGCAAACAGACCCATGTGTTTTTTTCATGAACAGAGGCTGCTGTTGTTAAATGTGTTTATCCAACTAAAGCTTCCATTATTCACCAGATATTTCAGGGCATTTGTATAACTCACTTTACATACATTTACAGTTTGCTCTAACTTTTCTTATACATTCGTATTATTATTTTTGCATACATAAATGACTGTATCAGTGTATTTACAAGAGTCGCATCTGGTTTCAATTTTAGCGTGACATAAGTGTTTGCACTCCTTACAGTTTTATATATTTATTTATTTATTTATGTTTGGATCACCACTGCATGGCAACGCAAGGTAATGAAGAGTATGTAATTCATGAATACAGCAATTACAGCGTATAGATTTCTGGAAACGTAAGTAAAGAAAGCACAGATGACTGTTGTTAACTGATCTGCTGAGGTACACACAAACTGACTGATCTATTTGTGATGGAATTTAAAGTAAAATCTACTCAATGGTCCTTTAAGATATGCTCAGATATTAATTTGGACATAATGAAATGAAACACATAGCACATATTTTACCTATACAGTAGGTTAATAATCACATTAAAAAAAAAAAAAAATGCATTTAAAGAAAAAAAAAGAGTTGGGATACAATCAGTATACGACTATATAAAAAGAACCAAATCTAATATTTTAATAGTATTTTCAGTCAAATTGGTAATAAGCTTAAAGTAAAGTTCCATTTCTTTTTGGAAAACAGCAAAGCAAGGGCTTTTCTTTATATATTTACTTTTATGACTAAGCATTTTTGCCAAAAACGAAAAGAAATTTATTAAAAACGAATATTTTCCTCCAAAAATCCAAAACAACATTTTCCCAGTTGAAAAAAACCTTCTCTTATGCAAAAGCTGGACTACGACCACTTGCGTGCGCATGCGCAGAACATATGTAAATAAAAATGGCGCTGCGCACGGGATCATTGCTACTGAAAACCCCGAATTTTTATAAATTCACCTCCGTTGTAGGCATCCGGCGGTTTGCGGAAAAAAGATCTACATCAGCAGCACCCAACCACCCTGAGGCTACTGTCGACCATTTAATCTACACACAAGAGCACTTTGCATTGAAGGAGTCCCTCAGAAAGGTACGCAGCACTGCTAACAGTTTAGCAAACATAGATGTTAGCAAGAAAAAAAAACTATCACTGTGATGAAGCGTTAATATATGTACATGCAGGGACCGTGTGGAGTGATTCTGTCTGTGTTTCGTGTAAAAATATGCTTTTACATAATGTAACCGGAACACAGTACAAGAGCAGTAAAGAAAGTGGGTGAAAGGTCAGTGAAAGCAGGTCCGGTTGATCTGGAGGGGTTTCATCTTAAACCAGGGGTGTCAAACATGCGGCCCGGGGGCCAAATCCGGCCCTTGTGATGACTTTGTGAAATGCTGAAATTAAACTTAAGATATTAACAATCATTTTTAGTTCAAATCTGTAAAATACTACCATAATATCTAATAAATACTCACAACTCTCTAAACATTTTCATGTTTTTACACCAAAGCAAAGTACAATTTTGCAAAACATGTGAATATTATAAGGAAATATAAACAACCTGAAATGTTTTAAGCGCAGTTTTAACAACATTATAATCTGTTATTGAATGTTTTGTGTATTTTGTAGATCCACTGTGATCTCTAAGTTATAATGTACCTGCGAAAATGATAACCTGAAGCATAATATTCTTAAAATTACACTTATTTCTTCAGCTTGTTCATATTATTCACATTGTTTTAAAGCATAGTTTGTAGATGTAAACATTTTCATAATGTCATTTGAGTTGTTTCACTCTAAAACATAGAGAAGTGTGGAGTTGACATTTATATATTATTATATTATCATTGTACTGGTGCGATCCACTTAAGATCAAATTTGGTTGAATGTGGCCCCTGAGCTAAAATGAGTTTGACACCCCTGTCTTAAACTGTTCTGGTACTGGGTCTACATTATTATTTCTTTTCACTTCAGTAGTTTTGCACAGGCCTTAGAAGTTTAAGCCTTAAAAACTCTCAACTATTTGTGTCACAACTTCCAATTGAAGTTCTTTTGTCTTTCACAAGTCACTTGTCAACATATATTATAATATAATTCATTGCATATGGCATTTTTTCCCAGTGAAAGTCAGGTATTTTCCTATATTTAACTTACTGATCATGTAGATGTTCCTAAAAGTTCAGAGTAAATTCAAAGGTTATTAGATCAAATTAGAAAAAACAAACACCACAACACACTGTCATTTATTAAAATCCATGTTTTGTTTTTTCAGTAGAACAGGTGTAGTTTTATTGACTCTATTGACTTTAAGTTTATGCTGACTTTCTGCCCTTTAACCCATAAAGACCATGATACTGTTTAACTTTTCTTAAGTAATTATCACCATTTATTCCAATCCAATTCAACTTTATTTATAAAGCACTTTAAAACAACCACAATGGACCAAAGAGCTGTACAGGAAAATAAATAAATAAAAAACTAAAGTAAAATACAAGAATAGATAAAAGCAAAAGCATCTGTACAATTAAAAACAACAACAAATTAAGAACAAGAGCAATAAAACCAATACCAAGTAAAACAACTGAGTAAGAATGATAAAATATCTCACGTGGTTTCAGAAACTAAAAAGAAAAAAATGGGTTTTAAGAAGGGATTTAAAACAGACAGAAGAGACCTGTCTGATATGGAGAGGCAGGTCATTCCATAGTTTATTATGATATTATCCTCTGTATTTTGCTTTTTTTTCAGTGAAAATCAGGTATTTTCCTAAGTTTCATTGATTTTGTACATGTTGCTAAAAACTCGGATTAAAGTTGATGGACGTTTGGCTCTTTATGGGTTAAAGTCAGTTGTGTTGTTGATGTGCTACACTTTTACAGCGGCCTGTTTCCTACGCATGTTTCCGTTGCGCTTGTGGGAACTTGGTGGAAATGGGATGGCAAGGCAGAGTGCCAGGTACACTGAGTTATACTGGTCCCACACACTGGCACCGGTTTCCATGACCCATACTAAAGTCATATGCCAGCTCCTGTTGATATGTTACACTGTCTGACACAAATGTCTCCATTCTAAGGCTGCACTTCAGATCTTTCCATTTAGTAGGATAATTACTGCAGTGATTAAGATGTTTTGACTGCAACATGTTCTTTAACCCTTTAACTGATGCAGTGAGGTGCTTCTCATTTGTTTAACATTCATCAGTTTGATAGAGAGCATAAAGGTTATTTCAGTGGATAAAGGTCATATGATCTGATGAGTCCAGATGGATGCATCAGAGTGAGAAGAGAGGTGGTTGAAGTGGTTACCCATCATGCCTAGTGTCTACAGTACAAGTGTGTTGGGGCAGTGTTAGGATCTGGGGTCGCTTCAGTTAATCCTCAAAAAAAACAAATAAATGTGTCATTGCATTCGATTATGGGAACAGTGCAACAGTGAAGTTCGTGCTGCGTTGGAAGCTGAAAGCTGCAGAAGGCTAAAGCTAAATATTAGCGTGGGACGTTTTTTGACCTCTCAGTATGTGATGTCTGTCTTATGGGATTATTGTCTTTTGACTGACAGGTGTATATGCACACAGTTATTTGTTTTTAAAATGAAAATGTATTGTCACTAAAGTACATCTGGGAAGTACTGTAAGTCTTCCCATTGGAAACACAGTGCTGGAGTTCCACAGTTCACCTCACCTGTTTAGACATAGTCTGACATAGTGTGAAAACAGTACAAATTTGCCAACAACTGCAGATTTTCCCCCTGTTTGGGGCCAATCTGACACTGACCCCATATATGTGGGTGTATGTAGGTGGGGGTGCACTGCTCCCATAGACAGGACACTGTGTTTTGCTCCATGTCCCTAAAACCATTCTAAATCATCAGTGTCCGGTTCGATGACTGGCTATCCCAGACACAGCATCGCAGCCTGGACAAACCAGCATCCTTTGGACAGGTGTGGACAGGGTACCCCCCCCCCCCCCCCCCCCGTTATTAAACTTCAGCGATGAAGCCTACTTTGGGCAATGGCACCCCCTAATTTCAACGACCCCATCATGGAAAAGGGTAGGCTAATTAACCGAGAATTAATAATTTAATCGAGCAAATTCTTATTGACACTTAATTGATATTTCATTAATTGTTTACATCCCTGGTAGTGATCGGTAAAAATATTCATCAGACTAGGGCTGAGCGATAAAACTATAACAATGTATATCGCAAAACTTTTCCTCGATAGAAATATGAAACATGCTCAATACAATTGGATAGAATTAATTCGCCCATGTTTTGACAGACATAAGAACAGTCAATCATAGTTAAGTAGCACCGGACGGAACCAAGCATGCTAGAGCCACGGCAAGTTAGATTGTTGTTAAATAATAATTTAGTAGATTTTTCTCATTTGCTTCTTGTAACGTGTTAATTGTGAATGTGTTTCTCCTGTCAGATACGGTTAAAAAAAATGTTGTTAAAGAAAGTGCATTTTGAATCATGTTTTGTCTTCAGTTCATGTACCCAAAAAGTAACTAATTAAAAATGAACACTTTTTTGGCTTTATTGCCCAGCTCAGATAGAAATTTCCAAGTGCTGTGATGAGCCATGGATTTACTGTATATTAAAGTCACCTTTTATTCAGGTCAATTGCAGCAGGACCACATCTGTCAGATATATTACTGGAGCCACTCAGTCGCATGTAGCTCTGTTGTAAAAATGTGACTAATGCAGGGAAACGCCTGATGAAACTGGCTTCTTCCGGGACGACCCCAACCAGGACATTAAAACATTGAAAGTGATGTGACTCACGCTGTGACCTTCACAGTCCTGATCTCAATTAAGTTGAACAGTTATTGGACATTTTTAATTAAAGCAGTACACAGAGCTCTCCTCCATTACCATTAAAACCTCAAATGAGTGAAAATCCTTTGACGGAATGTTGTTCAGGGACATTTATTTAGTGTTTTTCCCTTAATTTGTCATCTGCCAGTATGTGTTCTGTAAATTACAAAGCAGTGGTTAAAAAAAACAAAACAAAGGGAGTTAAATTAAGAAGCTTGACTCATTTTAAACATATATTACTAGACAGTCTCATGGTCCAAAAATAACAACAAAAGCTTAATTTAAGACAGGCAAAAGAAGGTGTTGCGGTAAATAGTGGGCGGGGGTTTGTCTTGTGACTAAACTTTCAAAGGATGCTGGGAGGTTGAAAATAAACTAGCACTGGGAATTATGGGAAGGATGAAAATATGAAAAGGAAATGCAGAACAATATGTCGGCAGTTGAGGAAAGGGAACTTGAGGCGATGAGGTTTATTAAAAGAATGCACTGGAGGGTAATGTGTGTTTAAAGATGCTATACAAATGGGGTTATAGGAAATCCTTTAAGGTCAGGTGTTCATCAGGCAAGTATTTCCACAACAAATTTTCAGTTAATGGGTGGGGAGGGCATAAAGCGTGAATAACTGTTATTAACATGACCCTGTCTGTGTGTATGTCTGTGGAAACCTGGAGTGGTGCATTCACATCCTCATGTATAGACTGGAGACACAACTCTAATCGTAAGAAATTAGTCAGACTCCCACATGAACAAAGCGCCAAACTCTGAAACTTCATCTGTTGTTGCTGAAGGAGGATGAGGAGCCAATATGTGGACCTTCTCTTGGTCTCAGTCTGGGATTTCCCACCACTACTACAAAGCCAGAAATACCTTAGCTACTGCAGAACAAAAGACCCTCAGATGTGCATCTGCTGGTAATAAAATACTCCGAAAATATAACATCAATGTCGACAGCGTCAAGGTCCTGTTATGATCGTATGAGGATCCTTCAGAATTAATTGGCTCCTGGTGGTGTTCCTAACTACTGTCGATGCATCGAAAATAGTACAGTGCCGGTGGATGGGAAAAGGGCTTTAAAATGCTGTTGTGAAATGTAATTATTGTATTTGTTTTGATGTTGTTTTAAGTATTAAAGCGTCTGGTTTAGGGTTGGGTGTTGTTCTTTTGATGCACCTCCTAAATTGGACTTTTTCTGATGGCAATTTTCCATTATAACAAAAAGATGACCCCACATATCACTGCGGGGTTTCCTTAACTGTCAGAAGGATTAGGGTTTTGGGTAGCAAGTAAACCAGATTAATGTGAAGTTAAAGTGAAGGGTATAACAACAAAAAACTAAAATTAATTAAAAAATCACTGTGGAAACATTGAGTCAACCTAATTGTTTACTTCAGCCTTATTCGTGTTTAGATGCTGGGATGCTTTCTTGTTGACTAATATTATGGTTCTAGCTAGCGCAATTTAGTGTATCGGCCCCCAACACTAAAATTTTGACTCGATACACTAAATTTCTCCAGATACGCTAAGTTTCAGTACAGCGTAGCGGCATTTTGACTGTAATTGTTTGCCCAGATCAAACGCAGGGTCCAACATTAACGGTTGCCTGAAGCCCCTCCTCTGAATTCTCTGTATTTTCTCTGTGTGTCTCCTCGGAGGATGCATTTAC
>JAPSES010068112.1:0-11067 GCA_029822895.1 Maxillicosta whitleyi | reverse complement strand
GATTAAATCCTATTTTGGAGGCTATAGTCTAGAACATGTGCATTTATCTCCTCCAATGAAAACATAAAACAACCTAAATCACAGATGCAATGTCTCTGAGAAGAGTGAGCCTTTTTCTTCACTGCTTTTATTTCCCTTCCCAAATATGAATATGAATTACAAGCACATGCAACCATTGAAACTTTTTGGCAGATGTAGCCATCCCTTCCAGAAGATAAAGCCTCAGTCTCTGATAGATTTGATGAATGTTTAAAATTCAAAACACATTCCTAATTAAGTGAATTTGGACCAGTGTGGGTGGGGGTTTAGTTTTTCTTTGTTAGTTGGCTTTTGGAAAACTGGACATGTTTACTTCTGTACTGAAAATGTGCTCTAATAAAAAAGAACATAATGAAAAATAATAATAAATTCTAAACATATGCTTATAAAAATATGCCATGGTAATAAATATATGTTCTTGTCTTCAGTCAGCTTCAGTAATCCTAAAACATGAGATTTTAATCTGTTTGTATGTGCACAATCTTTGAAATGCCCTTAACTTAAAAATAAATTTCACCATAATCTGAGCACAAATTGGTAAATAAAAATTGATGAGAATACCTTAACTAGGGACCAAGACCATAAACGGATTGTGCTGCTTTTTCAGGTGCAAAACCAATGCAGACTAGACAAACAATATTGTGTGTAAAGCACAAACCGCCCGCATATATTGGAATTCACTGCAAACTGCACTGGCAAGGAAGGAGCTCCAATGTAATGTAAATTGGGGAATATTCATACATTCAGCACAAAGTCTGTCCCTTTCTATGCAGAGAAGCTTTGTTGCAAAAAACGTTTAATTCATAAAAGACCGGCACAAATTTCTACGCACTGTTTGGCAGGTGCAAATGCCATCTGCTGAAAGCTGGTGTTAACTAACACAAACTCACCTCTGAGTCATTGCCTGTTTCTTTATCAGTCTTTTTCTCCAGATCTTGGACCTTTTTGAGAATTTGAATGAATGAGTAATGATATCAAGTTCAAAATATTCAGTCAGATGTCAGAGGGATCAGGTTGGTGTTTTGGTTACTTTGATATAACAATACTGATGATTAGACTGCTTATGGCATCTAAATATCCTTGATCTGCCGTCTCAGAGTGTAGAAGTTGTTGAACACATAACATTATTGATCATGACATTGTCTGATCTGCTGTTAAGACAGTTACTGCTGCTGCACTGTGCATAAAGTTGGATGGGATCCTCTAGGGTTAGTAGTGGCTGTGACACAAATCTCACTGTGAGCACCAAACACAACACCAGTACTAATACTAGAATGGCACTCAGTAGAGCGCAGCCCTCCACCAAGTGCAAGTGGGGGGTCCCTCATTTATTTGGACAGCATTTTAAGATTCTGAATATTCTATTCTATTCCGAAATCCTATATGAGAAAACACGAGTCGCCATCTGGTGGACATTTATTATTATTACCACAGCAACTCCAATTAAAAGTAATAAACAATCCTGGATCCACACAGTGATCCAGATCAGCTCCAAAATTTTATCATTTCTTTTTTGTGCCATTTCCAAAAAATCCTGAAAAATTTCATCAAAATCCGTCCATAACTTTTTGAGTTATGTTGCACACAAACAGACAAATGAACACCGGCAAAAACATAACCTCCTTGGCGGAGGTAATAACTGCACAGTCCCAGGTATATGGAGTGACACATAGTGTTATGTAAAACATATTTCAGACATGCTACATTAATAGCAGTGGTCTATTTTGGCAGGTATTTTAGTAGATTATTGACAGGAAATACAGTGCATACAAGTCCTCATTTTGGTTTGATTAACAGATGCATTTGCTGTGGCATTGTTTATGTCACACAATGTTTAAGCAACATTGCAATAATGTCACACCGTTTATTTCTGTCCAGAGGATTTTTGGTTAGATTCTTGTGGTGTTAATGGTAGTCAGACCGCTGTATAACGTCGTCTCCAGCACATTCCAAAGATTCTCAGCGGGGTTCAGGTTTGGACTCTGTGGAGGCCAATCCATGTGTGAAAATGATGTCTCATGCTCCATGAACCACTCTTTCACAAGCTGTGCCTGATGAATCCTAGCTTTGTCATCTGAGAATATGTCTGTGTCGTCAGGGAAGGATATCATTACTGAACCTAGATCTGACAAACTGAAACAATACCAGATCATAACACTGTTCCCAAAGGTTATACTGTAGGCACAGTGCATGATGGGTAATCAGTTCATCCATCTCTCTTCTCACCCTTGATGATCAATCTGGAACAAGATCAGTCTGGATTCATCTGATCACATGATCTTTTTCCTTTTAAAACACATGTTGATGTCTATCTAAAATGCTATTGAGCAAATTGATGGTTGTTTAAAAACATCTGAATCTACTTGCTTCAACATTAATATTTGATAATTAACAAATGTAATTGTGTACCTAAATTTTATAAACTCATTTAATATGACATAGTGTGTCACAAAGACAAAAATGACACATTTCAATGATCTTACATGTAATCCCTTATGTGATAGGATAGATTACTGAATTAAAACCATAATGCACATTTACAGTGCTCCCTTCATAATCATTTTAAAACATTGATTATGGAGAGCTCTTTGTATGCACACTAAAGATGCACAATCTGAGGGCTTTTGCCATGTACATTATGGACCAAGTGGTATGTGAAATGTGGAGAAACACCCAAAACACTTGAATCTATAATCTAAAACAAGGGTAAATTGCACTCAGCTGCAAAACTTTGTGGGTATGTTTGTGCCAAAATGTCATTAGTGTAACAACCTTTGTGAATAGAAGTAAAAAAGAAAAAAGAGGAGCATATTGCAGGTACAAATGCTGCATATTTTCCTGTACAATTAGTGGACAGAGTTTATTCCTTTTGGATCCAGCCTTTAGTGTTCAGCTCTCAGAATGTCCTTTAGAGAGGAACCTCAAACCACTGCTTGATGTATCTTTGACAATCCTCACCTGAAATCTACGTCTGTAAATGTAGAATTCATAGACACATGCTACAATGGAATATAATAACCAGATTTCCTCTCCCCTCCATATGCTGCTGGTTAAGTAGAAAATAAGGGATGTATGACAAGAGTCATTGTATCTGAGTCCATCCTCCCATGTGAATGATGCCGTGATAGCTCACTGACTCTCCCTTAGAGACAAGCCATTAAGGTTAATTTTTTAATTTTCATGTCTGGCCCTTTCCCTCTTTTCAAGCAGTATCTTTTATGTATGCACCTCTCTTTAATTAAAGGGGACACTTATCTGATGAGTCTTGTTCAGTCTCAGAGAGAACTGAAATAACTCTCAGAGACACCACACGGATGAATGTTAACACGGACAGGAAGACAAAAAATAGAACAGTGAGAGAGAAGAAGAGGTCTGTCTGTATTACTAAAGTCATTTTGACAACAGTGAGCCTTGTCAGTCAGATGCAAGGACGGAGAAGCATTGACAGCACTCACTGAACCACCTCCGCATTTGTTTTATAGACCTGCAGGGATTCTGTCTTTTAAAAATCTGACATATTTGTGCCTCGTATCCACGTTGTATTTAGAGTCACAACCCAACACTATCACACAGATGCAGTGCCGAATTTCGAGGAAAGTTTAATTTTAAAATTTGTGTTTGCATCCAATTTATTTAATATTTTTCTTTAAGCTCTCAAGAAGCATAGGTTGTTTGTGGCAGGAGACGTGAATTGCTTTCTTGCAGAAAACCAAATCTGAAGGCAAAATATTAGAAGCTAAGATATATATATATGTTTAGATCAATGGAATTTTTAGAGAACTTCACACAGAGTAGATTGTAAGCATGCATTATTGATCAGTAGGACCACCTCAGGCGTGTGAGTAGTGCAATAATTGGCTGTTGTATTTGCTGCTACAACTTCCTGGCAGAGTTAAGCTGCTGATAGAGCAGAGAAGAGCTTCTAAAATTGGATTGTTGACGTGACCATGCCAGATTGACTGATAACACTGCCACCCTCTCCCTATATCAACTGAGCAATATTTTAGCTGTTAGCTGCTGCATCCCAAATGGATTGTTTGCATATCATATTTCCCTTCACACACCATTTAACCCACCTTTTGACTGTGACATGCACAATTTAAAATGAACCTTCCACGTATGCACACAGGGCCATTTAGTGCTCGGCTGCACAGATCACA
This sequence comes from Maxillicosta whitleyi, assembly GCA_029822895.1. Lineage (NCBI taxonomy): Eukaryota > Metazoa > Chordata > Actinopteri > Perciformes > Neosebastidae > Maxillicosta > Maxillicosta whitleyi. The sequence goes on along the minus strand of JAPSES010068112.1, from coordinate 6,868 downwards.
TTGCAGAAAAAAGAAGACTCAGATAAATATGGGAGTAGTTCCTTTTGATGTAAATGGTGTGAGAAATGAATGCCTGTTGCTTCAGTGTAATTGTAGGTCACAGCATGGCTCAGTGCTTTTCCTCTGAGCTCCACCCTGTTTATCTGCTTTGAGCTGCTGCGATATTAATGTCTTTCTCTCTCCCACCCCACCCCCTCCCCATCATCCTTTGCTGTTTCTTCGAAGGTGTTGCCAGGCATACTGCAGAAGCATTGCTGTATTTTACCAGACAGAAACACAGGTAAGGACCAAACAGATGTCCGCTGTCCACTAAACACACCAGTCACACAATGCTGAGACAAAAGGAGGGTTCCAAACAGGTGCTGTAATCAGTGGGCGGTGATGCTGGGAAGTGTATACCTCTTTTTGTGTGTGCTCTGTACATCTGTGAGCTCATATCTCATCTGTTGGCTATGTTCATTCTTCCTGACCAGGCTTTTTTTTTTTTTTTTTTTCAGTTTTAATTTATCTACTTTTTTGGCCACAAACTGGAAAACAATTACCATTTCAACTGTTTTAATAACTATAATATTTTTACTACTTCTGAAAAATGTAAAAAAGAACACTTCTAAAATACCAAGCAGTAATATATGTGTACATTTTCTGTTTATGTTAGGCCTACTTGTGTGAATTTCTGTACATATAGCATCTATTGCACTGTTTATTATGGAAAAGGGATCCGTCCTCTGTGGCTCTTAATAAGATTTCTTTTTGTTTCCAATAAAGATTTTTTTTTTCTCGAGTTTAAGGACAAAGGGTGTAAATCCCATTGAGGCAAATAAATGTGTGATATAAAATTGACTTCTCCACATGCCAGAGGAAGGGACGATTTGGGGGGAGTTGTCGCAAACTTGAAATGATGACAGGATTCTTCACATCATTGCAGGAGTGAAGAGGTTGCTGATGAAATTGAAGAGCAGGGAGATATACTCAGGTACCTGGTCTCAGTCCTCACAATAATGACATTTCTACCTCTCTCTGCATTTACTTTTGGTGACTCAGTTTCACTAACCTCGCAAACTGCAATGAGACTGCATGTACATGGCCTCCAACACCATCCATCCCACTAACAAAGCCTTACTAATGCTGCTCAGACTTGTATCTGCTGAGGAATGATTGGCTTATTTGACAAATTCATGGCCACTTTTTTTTCTTTCTTTTTTTTTTCGTATGCCCTCTGAAAACAGTTCAAGAATGATGTTTACCAGAGAATGCTATGTTTCTCAGACAAGTAGCAAGAAAAGAAACTGCTTAACATTCCTGAATATGAGACATGGTGGAGAATACTTTAGGGGAATGCAGCAACGTTTAGGTTGGAGATAAATGTGAAGACTAGTTGAATTTCACATTAGAGCTTAGAAGTACGGGTCATAACTGATAACCGTTGGCGTGCAGTGTGGAATTAATGCGTGATAGTGTATAAAAGGTGAGATTTTCTGCCCTTAAGCAGATGAACAACCTGCAAATTACTCATATTTTGGCATAAATGGACTGTAAACCAGACATAGGAGACGTGTTAATCCAGTCACCTTCTGTTCAAAGGGTCACAGACGGGTGGGACTCGCTCTTGTGGAAGAATCAATATCATGCCAGAAAGGTTACAGAGGGATGGACAAATTTATCCTATTTTTTTTTTTTATATTTAACAAGACTTAAAATTCCCTGCAGGAGGATTTACTTCATGTTTAGTTTTAGTGGCTGACAGTCACTGCATGAATATGGAGGACCCAGGGGTGCACTCCCGACTCATCTCAGAACAAGGTGCTCTGGCAGAGTGGACTCTTATTTAAGTGACCTTATAATAACCTTATGAATATGGATTTGTGAAGCTTTGAAACTTTCCCAGAGAGATATAAGCAGGCTGTGGTCAGGGACATTATAGCTCATTATATAATTAAGTCAGTGAGCATGACATATATATATTTGTGGGTATTCTATTATATAAACATGGACATGTTAACTTGACAGCAGCATATATTTCAGTGCACTTGCTTACACTTTCAGTTTCATTTTCAAAGAAGTTGCTCTTCTCCAGGAATGTATTTATTATGATTGATCATGCTGTCAAGAAGACGCAGTACACGGCACTTCTGTCGAATAGTCAGCAGCAGTGTATCAACAAAGCTCTGATTTTGTCACCCTGCTTCTGCCTAAAAGTTCATAGATCATCATTCAACCAGAAGTTCTATCAAAAATACAAGTCAGAGATTTTGCTGACTAACTTCTACAAGGTGCATTGGTATTGCTAACAACCTCAGTGCCCCCAGTAGTTTCTGTATTTATTCTAACTACCTTGGCATTCTGTTGCTATGGCAACACAGCATCAGTAGATCCAAAGAATGTAATGTGTCAATTTTAAAACAAGTATTTCTTCCTTCTACTGATTGGATTACAAATCACTGTTGCATTTTTTTCCCTGCTAATGAGAAGGTATAAATCAGCTCTAGTATTTGGATGAACGTATGCTACAGTAGTATAGAGTCAGGCCTGTGGATGTCAGAAGGGAAGCAGGAGTTGAACAGTGCAAGGCTTTAGAGGGATTGAAGTGGAGTAAGAGAGGAGTATCTGTAAAATGATATAGAGCTAGTAGAATTAGAGGAGACTTTAAAAATAATGGCCATGAAAAGATGGGTATCTACTGCTGGTGAATATGATTAGACACTGCAGTGTGTGTGTGTGCTTTGCCCTGTTCTGCTGTACTCCAAGTGTTGAGCGCCCTCTCCTGGACAGAGTTTCATCTCTCACCAAATCCATCACCAACATTCATAATTTCTCTGCCTCTTGCTTCCGATTTCGAAAGCTTGTGCATAGAAAGTGAGAGGACGAGGCTTATCATCATCTCACACTCTCTCTGTTATCAGTGTCCCTCTGCTGCTACTGTACTTTGTAAGCACAGGCCTTTGTGCTAACGAGTACTAAGCATTTCTATGCCACTAATTCACAGACTATATCTATTTATAGACATTAATTAGAGTATGAATATTTCACCACTCGTTTGCTGTTTAACATGTCTGTACTGAATTTCTGCCTTCTTATCATTGTCTCCTGTCCTATGCTCAGACTCACTCTCTTACTTCAGCATATTGTGAAAGTCTTAACTAATAATTTCTAGTCATGTAATTTGCTGAACCTAAAATCTGATTCTTTGAAGATTTGTGAATGTTCACACCTTCTGAAAAGCATGAGCGTTTCTTTCTTTCTTTTTTTTTTTTTTTAATCAGAGCAGGAAGATTTTAAGTTTAGTTCTGCAGTGTCTAATATTGTCCATGCCTCTGTTATATAATTACTGTCAGGGCACTGTAAAAAGACATGCTGACTTCTGCATTCTGTGAACTTCTCAGTCATCTTTTTTTGCAGTATTTGGACATTGTTTGAATTCATGACCTCGTATCGTCAATGATTTTTGCTTCTACTGAGTCAGACAACCTTCTTCTAACAGTGTCACAATATGTGTGGTGTACACACATCCCCACTACATTCTGCCTTTATTTGCAATTCACGTTTACTTTTTCTTGGATATATGCAAGGAAGTTTACCCTGCACGAGAAGGGGCGTGCAAAAATAACCAACTGTTATCTCATCATGGTATTTAATACAAATGACTCTACCTTTTACAGCTGTTATCAAAAGGGCACTTTAAAATAATTGTGTGTCTTTGTGGTTTCACATTAAGATTGATCTTAATTACAAACAACATTAACATAAAACATTTTTTAGCTAAACTGTACCTCTAGTGCAAATCTTATTATGTGTGTTGTACAGATTCATATCAGAGCTGCAGTTTAATAGTTTTTGTGTGTGACTGAACAAATATTCCATGACAACCTTCCAACATTTAGTAATTCAAGTGATCTGAGAAGAAATAAGAGTTCTATGTACTTCTGTGCAGATTTTTGCTAATCACTGGTGGCATAGATAGACAGACAGGCAGATAGACAGAGAGATTTTATTGATCCCAAACTGAGAAATTATAATGATGTGAATGTAAATGTGTCATCTCTTTTTGTGAAAAGGTTGCAGAAAAAAATATTAGACCACCCCTTGTTTTCTTCAATTTCCTGTTCAGTTTAATGCTTGATATAAATAAAGGTACATTTGTTCGGACAAATATAATGACATCAATAAAAATATCTCATAACAGTTTAATTTCAGAACTGATATCTATCCATTTTCCATGTTTTCTTGATGATTAAAAAAAATCACTTCTTACATCAATATCTTTGGCATTGTACTGACAAAAACAGTGCTATTAGACATTCCATGTTTTCTTTTCTGTCTGTTTTAGTCACATTATACACACAGAAGATAGTACTTCATCACATATCCATTGTTTTGGGTTGACGTTTCATGGTCTAATATTTTTTTCCACAGCTGTATATCTCTGTTTAGACTTGTGATTTGGGCAGAGAAGAGCTCTGCAAAGGGAATTGGTGTATTTCCAAATTCTGGTCGGTTTTCCCCTGATAACAACCTGCCAGAAACAGCATTAGCATTAAAAATTATTGTAGGAATAAAACTGGATGTCCACCGGTCAAATATGCATGAGTACCGACGCCTTTGTGTTACAGTCACCAAAATTTGTATTATTAATTAGCTAAGTTCCTACTCCTGCTGGGGATATTTTGCAAACTTACACTGTTGAGTTTTTCTGTGAGGCTACATTGCCATGGAAACAGGAGGGCTATGAATGGGATATTAGTTGGAAATCAAATGAATGGCACATGAGAAATAAGAGATCTTTGAGATAAAAAATTGCAACAAGAATATTAGAGATATAAACTTTAGAGACTTCCAAAGAACACTTAATGAACATTTTGTGCTTATGAAATCTTCAGATCAATCTTAAGAGCACCCTCAAATAAGACTTTGTCCACAGTGACAGATGTTTTTGACGTATCCTTGCCCAGAGACAGTTGCAGTCCCTGAACTGCATCAGTCTAATGGCTCCTGTCTTTCCCTTACTTAGCCTCTGACCGGAGTCACAGCCGTCCATCTTAATGTTTCACATGTCCTGACCGAGCCACTCTGTCCTGCTGTGAACCTCACTAGCGCAGGAGTGAATCAACAGCTGCTCTATTAGCTCGCATAATTAACAGGGGAGCTGTCGCTTTCCCTCCGAGTGTGTCCGACTTGCCTTTCCACTTTGGTTAGATGCGCGCACACACATTTTAAACAGGCACGCATTTTTTATGAACTTTGTAAATCAGTGCACACATGCAAAATGTGTCCTCCAGCGCACTTGATTTCTATCTGTAGCAAAGCGAGACATTCATGGAGAGCCTGTCTTGTGCTGATAGCTGTCAGAGGCCTTGGTGCCAGCTCTGTGTGCTCTTCATAACCGCTCAGCAGAAGGGAGACACCCAGGGACAGAGAGGCAGACTGTAGGAGAAATATACAAAGCATAAATCTGATGTATGGACCACAGGAGAGTAAAAGGATGACTGAGACTGCGTGATGACTATAGGAAATTTAGAAAGAACGATGACAGAATTGAGTGAAAGTAAAGACACTGGGGAAAGTGAATGTGTGTGGTGTGTTTGTTGCCCGGAGGAGCTCTCCTCATGTCGGCTAAACTCTCTACTGCTGTAGTTGATAATGAGTCCTGCACTATCTTTCCTTCTCAGCTTTCCTACTTTCTACTGTTAGTGCGTACCCTTGGCACCCCCCCTCCTCCTCCTCCTCCTGCTTCATCCTCCCTGCAGCACTGCTAAGGCATACCAACTGAACTGTTGCAGGAGTGGGCTGCTCTGAAACACGGCCTCTTCCTCCAGGCCTCAGCCTCACTGCAACCAGCATCAAATTGATTGTAAACAAATATGACACAGAAGTGCAATGGATTAGATGGAAACTCCCATACGATATCAGATCTCAAATAAGACACTGGTCAGGGAGCAGCTAAGCAGAATATACTTAATACAGTGCCGGTAGACATTTCTGAAGTTGAGAGGAGGAAACGCAGTGCGGTGTGTCTGTGTATGAGTGTCAGTTCATATACTTTGACTAATAGGGCTGGGTATTGGCAAGAATCTGGTGATATGACATTATTTAACCAGATAAACATGTGTCATCATAAGATTACAGTTATTCAGTATACTAGTATCAGGGTTCCTGTGGGGTCTTAAAGGGCTCATATTTTGCTAAATATAGGTGTGGGGTTAATGAATGTCCACATCTCTGCTTTAAATGCAGGATGTGCAGGGTTTGATTTTTGCAATGTTTACACAGTGCAGGAATCAGATAGATACCAGTGTTGAAAAGCTGAAGTTTATATTATATTGATTGTTTTGAAAACTTTTGCCAGATAAAAATGGTGTTCACATTTATTTTACCATTTGTATAAAGTGAAATAAAACAAACATGGAGCAGGATGCATTAAACATTATTGACAGGTGAATTTTAAAGGGTTCATACATTGCTAAACCCACTTTTATTAGTATTTGGTTCATTTATTTGTGTATTTGGACTCTAATAGTGCAAAAAGTTTGAATTTGAACCTTCTAGGTGCTGCAAAGCTGTCTTTGTGTTCATTTTGGCAATAATTGAGTGGGTTTCTACAACCTGTTTTAATTCTTGCTTAATTTGTTACGTCTTTAACTAGTTACATCACGACAATTGCACATATAAGGTCAAGACTTCTGACAAACATTTCTCAGAGTACGCCATAATTGTTGTAGTCCATACTGAAAATATGTCCACACTTTGACCCAATTACCAAAAATGTTCAGTTGTTGGTCGAATCTTGTGGGGGAGGGGGAAATGTTTGAAAATGTATAATTCCAGTTTAAAAAAAACCCAAAATATCACTTATTTAAAGGTCTTAAATTTACAA